>JAKSZT010054452.1:423183-478166 GCA_026826555.1 Tolypeutes matacus
GTAAATAGTTTGCATGACAGAAGAGAACAGTATGCATGAAGAGATTGTGAATGATGTGAAAATATGGGGAATGTAGAAAAAGCCTCAGGGAAAATGTAGTCAGACAATAGTAAGTGATTGATGATTAAATATGGTAGCAAGAATTTGCAGAAATTTTTTTGAAAACTGTCCGTGCATTGGCCAGGGTCTTTCTCACACAGAAACCTCAGTAAAATGGCTCAGGCTTCATTCCAGGCTGCTGGAATTAACCCTGAGAATACCAGAAGTACAAGAGAACTTTCATCTTAGTGAATAATCCCTCTCTTTGTCAGAACTAAACTTGAGTGTAAGATTTATTAAAAGTCTATACTTTTAATAGGGAATATGTTAATAAAATTTAAAAAACAGGGATACTTGGTTAGTTCCTATTGAAGTATAATTAACATAATAGTTTCACCTATGAAAGTGTACAATTTAAGTATTTACACCTATGTTCATATATGTATGTGACCATCACTACAAACCAGATAGTGAACTCCCCAATTTTTCTCTGGTACCTCTTCAATTCCTGCCTCCTGTTATTTTCTTTCTTTTCTAGCAGCATTTATCTTTTGTTAAATAGGTTTATTGAATTATAAATAATATACCATAAAGTTCACACATTTAAAGTGTATAATTCAATTGTTTTATTCATAGATATGTTCCACCATCACCAGAGTCAAATTTGGAAGGTGTTCATTGCTTCACAAAGAAATAATACACCCTCTAATTTATCACCCTGCTATCCTTCCACCTCCCAACAGCCCTAAGCAACCTGTATTCTACTCTCCCTCTCCATAGGTTTCCCTGTTCTGGATTTTCATAATAAAGGAATCATTAAGTATGTGGTCATTCATGCCTCACTCCTTCAACTTAGTATAACATTTCCACAGTTCATCCATGCTCTAGAAATATCAATACTTCATGCCTTTTACTTTTATTAAGTAATGTAATGATATATAACTATATATTTACTCAAAACAAAATTTTCACATTCAATACTTACTTGTGTACAATTGTGTCATATTCATTACAATTGACTTTTTAAAACAATTTATTGAAGTAAATCATTCATACATGAGCACACATAAACTGTAAGTGTTCAGTAAACATCATGAACTTACAGAACAAACATGCATAACATCATACAGGGCTCCCACACATCATCTTCCCCCCACACACCCTGCATTGTTGTGAAACATTTGTTAACAGATCATGAAAAAGCATCGTCAAATTATTACCGCTAACTACAGTCCATATCTTCTTCCCCTACATATTTTTAAAGGATTATTTATTTATTTATGTACTTTTATCCATTTTTTTTACCCCACCCCCATTTTTGCTGTTTCTGTGTCCATTCGCTGGGCAACTCTCTGCCATTTCCCACCCTCTCTTCTCATCCTTCTCCTCCTGTCTTCACTGGGATTTGATCCTTGGAATCTCTGATGTGGGAGGGAGGCATCCTACAACTTGTGCTGCCTTAGTTCCTGTTTTTTTTGGTGCATTTCATCTTGGTTATCCCTTGTATCATTCTCCTGTTATGTCATCATCTTGCTGCATGGTTCACGGGGCCTGACAGTGTACCTGCATATGGGGCCTGGCAGCTCACCCACTCATGGGACCTGGCAGTGCACCCGTGGATGGGGCCTGATGGCTCACACACAGATGGGTCCTGATGGCTTGCCTGCTCATGGGGACTGGCAGCACACCCACACATGGAGCCTGGTGGCTCACCTGCTCATGGGACCTGGCAGCTCACATGTGCATGGGGCCAGGCTGCTCACCCACTCATGGGGCCTAGCAGCTCACCCATGGATGGGGCCTGATGGCTTACCCATTCACGGGGTCTGGTGGCACACCCATGCACAGGGCCTCATCGTCCATGTGCCCTCTATATTTTTCTTTTTAAAATTTTTACTGGGAGGTCCCAGGAATTGAATCCAGACCCTTCCATAGGGGAGATGGATGCCCAACGACTTGAGCCACATCTGTACCCCTGCTATATCTCCCAAGGTTGACCAAAGATACCCAAAGTTACAGTCTCTTCCAAAACAGGATGGTAATATAATAAATCATGCTTAGTTTATCACCAGCATTCTAAAAACCAGACCTAGGAAGAAAAACTAGGTCTGGGGACACATGCACGGTTTCTAATATAGCGAATGTTTAGACTACCTTGATTATTACAAAATCAGGTCAGTGAGAATATCACATACAATTAATTTTTTGTGTGCTATAATCACCACCAAACATTTCCAAAATGTTTTCTGTACCTCAAACAGAAACTCTGTATACATTAAGCACTAACTTCTCATCTGCTGCCTCTGAAATTTGTAACCTCTTATCAGCTTCCACTCTAAGAATTTGCTTATTGTATATATTTCATATATATGAAATCATACTATATTTTCTTTTTATATTTGGCCTATTTAAATCAACATATGTTTCACAATTCAGCAATGTTGCAGCATGCATAAGAACTTCATCCCTCCTTACCACTGAAATGATGGTGTGTGTGCATACCACATGTTGTTTGTCCATTTATCTGTTGCTGGACACTTGGATTGCCTCTGCCTTTTAGCCACTGTGAATAATGCTTCTACCAAAATTGGTGTGCACATATAGGTTTGATTCTCTGTTTTCAATATTTTGGGTATATACCTAGAAGTAGAAATACAAGGTACATAACTTTCATTTTTTGTATGTGTATGGTGCCATAGCATTCATCTTTGAGTAAACCACATGTCTCAACACTAAACTCTGGACTAGTTAATAAGCAGCTCTCCAGCCCTGGGGCATAAACTACCCCAGAGCTCAAACCTGAATCTGAGGCCACCATGAATTCCACACACACACCTCACCCCAAACCCACAGCTTGTCCTAAATGATTAGCTAACCATCCAAAATGCCCTATACCACGCAGTCCCCTTTCATGCACTTGCTTTAAAGTAACCAATTCTTGACTCCCACAGAAAATTTAACCTCCACCTCTGGGTCCCAACGAAAGTATAAGCTTTTATACTGGTCCCTCTTTGCCTGTTTGTGTGCCCTACCTGTTGGTTGAGCCACCTGAACTGATTATGCTTCCTGGTGACACCTCATGGCAGCCCTCTCTCTCTGGGACCTGTGAGTAACAAACACTACTTTACTCATGCATTATGGGCTCCATTTACCTTTGTTGTGTGACTGACCCCCACTTGGACCCAGATTCAAAATCCACCTTAAGTTGAAACAAGAATCACAGAGAATATGGTGTGTAGGTCAAAATCATGGGAAATGAAGCACAATGCCTTTGGCTGCTTTCAGCTTAAGAAGAGGCTCTCTCAGAGAGCTAACACTACCAGGGTAGATAGGGCCCAAGGCTTGCTGACATACATCCATTCTATTTTGTTCTGCTGCCTGTTTCCTCTGGGGTGTTGCCTAGAGTTCTCACCCCAAGTCATTGGTCCTATATAACTCTGTTTCCCTTAGCACCTGCTAACAGCCAACCCTAAAATGGCAAGAGCATACAAACCTTGTGGTGTCTAATGTTCCCCTAATGGAAACAACTAGCATTGTGTGACACCAACACTGTAACATTGAACAACTTTTGCTACATAAGACAGGAGATTGGCATCCCTCACCAGAAGCTGTCACTAATGAGTGAATTGGCTGTGTTCAAAAGCATATTGGATAAACAGGGGGAGTGCTAGACCATTCAGCACCTAGCCCATAGCAGCTGAGATACTGCCATGGGAAACTCCAACCAGTGAGTCTGTGGACCATGCATATGGGTCTTAACACACTACTAGCTTGAGGCAACCCCACAACAGGAGGCATCATGGCACCCTGCAATCAAAAGAATCTATAATCCTTATTTTTCTACCTTCTCCACTGCTCTTGCTCTTTGTTCCCTGACCCCATGGGATAGAGTCTCTAACTCCTGGTGTGAGATAGCTAAAGAACTACTGTGTAACAAAAAAGGTCCTGAGTATATTGTGCCAGCACCTTCTAATACACTAGAGTACTTTCCTAAGTTCTGTAAGAAATGTAAGACCCCAATGAAATGTTCATGGGCTCTACTCAGTGCTGCTGATTATCAGCATGACAAAGATCCAATGTTGGACTCCTGCCATGTGAAACTAAGACTAATGATCCCACCAGCATCACACTAATAAAAACAAACTCCAACCCAAATAAGATTGTTTGGGAATCCCTAGAGGGAAACAGTTGCCTATTTGTTCATTCTACTGGAGCCACAGATGTTTCACATCACCACACGTAACAGCAAGCAGTACCCCAAACAATGATCCCAAATTTAAAACTAAAACTGAAAATTTTATTTGATTCAAGATTCAAAACTTTAAAAATATTTTATTCAAGGGGAATAGGCAAAAAAGCAGATTGGTTGCTGAGCTTTGTTAAGTTTGGATCTTAATTGGCACTCTCCACTCAAGAAAGTAAAGCAATTGACTGATATCACTAAAGACCATGAGCCTGTTCCTATTTTTCTGAAATATTTATAACACAAAAAAGAAAAAAAAAAAAAAAAAAAGACACACCTGCCATAGTGGGTGTACCTGCCCAGGCAGATGCTTAAGTGTGGACCAATTGTTATTTAAAAAGATTGAGATGATGCAATGAGTACATTTCTTTGAGCATTCAGATAAAAGAGACCCAGACTTCATCTCCAAACCTAAGAAAAACTTCCTTAGACAATAAGTAGCAGACATTTTTCTTATGGGAGAACCCACTCTCTAACTTACTGGGAGCTTTGCTCAACATTTCCAGCAAGAGTCAAAGTATCCATAAGGGTATAGACAGAGCAGAACTATTGACAAGACAAGAGTGGGACTCAAATGAAAGTCACAGATAATGGCTTATCTGGCCTAGTGTTCCACCCTATAGGGGATGATACAGCCCCTCTCCTGTAGGTCCTGGTCTCCTTCTCTTGCATATCCAAGACCTATTCCCAGGCCCCCTGGGTAGTGTGAGAATCGGAACAATTCTTATTGAGCATCTACCCCTAATGGTGCTTTAATCCATTACCTGCAATAAAATCAAACTCTTGGCTCCATGTCAAATGGAACCTATATGGACCTGCTCCTGCCAATCCAGGCAATAATACTACAATACTGCCTGAAATAAACTGCTGTGTGGACCTTCACTGTGATCCAAGAGCTCCTCAAAGAAGGAATTACTATACTTACCATCTGCCCAAACAATAACCCTATTCTTTCAGTTTTTACAGCTCTTACCAGTGAAGAGCAATTAATGATCAGTTATACCAAGTTTAATGCACAAATTATGGCCATAAAAACTCTTATTCTCACAATCATCTAATTAATAAAATATATACACATGAGCACAGATAATTGCTTTACTGTGACTTACTTGGCCATCATATTTCATTCAGTACCCATAACAAGAAAAAATAAAAAAATAAAAAATTCAAAAAATCACAGCCACTACTGCCAAGACTTTGCCAAATGGTCTTTAAAAACTATTTTAAAAATTCACAACTCTGTTGAGATTCAGGGCCCAACTGGCACATGGTCAGCTCAAAGATTTAAGCTAGTTAGTTTCTGCTCTTCTGTATAAAATAGCAAGTACACATAACTTACATTTACTCAGGGACATTTAATAAACATCATGGCTCCTAGTTACAAAGTAACAGAATGAAGCAGCCATCAGCATTGTACAGTCACAATATGAAAACAAAGACTAGCTCTTAGCAATAGCCCTGAACTATACTTTCTCAGGCAGAGATGTATTAAAATCTGCTCAGCAATAAGACATAATCCTAGCATATATATATATATATTCATAAATATAAATAAAGTTACAGACTCCATTGTTACAAAAATCTAATTAAGGTAAATAATAGGATGTTAACAAATGCTTCATCAATCTATCAAAGGAGAAAACACAGAAAAAGGAAAATAGCTGTCTTAACACCCGGCTCAATTTTTACAATCTTCTATCTATATATAAAACTGTGTGAAATAAAAATAAGGATGTATATATCCATAACTTTGAACTTTTATGTTCTGCTTGGCACTTTGTACTCTATCATTTTGTTTCTGAATCAGGTATATTAAATGAAAGCGTACCGACTACATATATAGAAAGCTACATATCTCTCTATATAAATATTTATATATGTATATATAGATACTTTCTTGCTATAAAAGATGAAGAAAAATAAATTAAAAAGCCAACAACTTCCCTTTGTCCACCACATTGATATGCTTTTTTCATCTTGCTGTCCTTCAGACTTTAAAGTGCTACACTGAGTTGTTGAGAGAGTAAGAGTTCAATAACAGTTGGCTTCATGAGGCTCATGTTGGAAAATGTGGCTTTACAGAGAAAATTACTTCCATTTAAATACAAAAAGAGCCTTGCTGGACAGAGAAGAAAGCAAAAGTGTTGGGTAGTACTCTTTATTATTTTTATTTTTTTTTTGAGTGAAATGGTTGTAGGTTTATTGGAAAAAATGATGGCATTACCCCTCCTCATTCTTCTCATTGATTTTGAGCACTGCACCAAGTATGGTATGGTGGGGTGTTGTTGCAGTTCCTTGTGCTGCAAAAGAAATCGTCCCACAGTTTCTATGGGTCAGAAATTTAGGAAGGACTGGGTGAGTAGTTCTGGCTTGGGATCTTTCATGTGGCTGAAGTTAGGCCATAGCCTATAGGAGCTAGGACTGGCAGAGCATCTCTGTCTTCAGTAGTCTCAGGGCTTCTTCACAGCATGGAGGCCTCAGGGAGTTGGAGTGCATCCATGGTAGCCAGGCA
The DNA here is from genome assembly GCA_026826555.1 of Tolypeutes matacus. Classification (NCBI taxonomy): domain Eukaryota; kingdom Metazoa; phylum Chordata; class Mammalia; order Cingulata; family Chlamyphoridae; genus Tolypeutes; species Tolypeutes matacus. The sequence goes on from JAKSZT010054452.1 coordinate 429,978, forward strand.
GAAGTTACATTGCCTTTTTTTTTTTTTTTTTTAAATTTATATATTTTTTATTGTGGGTAAAAATCAAAATTTTTACAATACATACCAATATTTGTAAAATGATATATAAATATATATGCATATATGTGCATTTGCTTATAAAAATGTTATTTATATATATATATAAATATATTTTAAGAGGTGCTTAGATTACCTAAAATATTACACGGAACCCACTGGGATTCCCATGTTGCCCACCTCCCTCACCTCCCACCACATCCCACACAAACATCTCACACAAGTGTGGCCCACCAACCTCAATGGACTTACACATCCTGGGTCCTTGCCACCAACCACAGACCACAGTTCACATCGTAGACCACACTCTCTCCCACACAGTTCTGAGTGGTGTGTGCTGATTTAAAATGGCCTACATCCGTTGCCACAACGGTACTCAGGACAACCTCCAAATCCCAAAGAAGCCCCTGTATTTCAACTGCTCGTCCCCTTCCTGCCCCAAAAATGTCAAGTGGCCACTGGCTCCACCTCATTGTTATAATTTCTTCCATTGCTAGAATCACCATATGTGTACAACAGAATACCATCAAGTCCACTCTAGTCCATAGTTCTTTCCCCAATCCTGAGGGGACTGGGATGGTGATGTCCACTCCACCTCCAAGTGAGAGCTGCAACTCCTACCCTACAGCTCAATGGACTCATCCAAGTCACCTGGTGAGGAGACAATGAGGGGCAATGGCCATCCCAGGGCCTGGAGAGGGCCTGCATCTGCAGGCAGGATCATCCCACCCACCATATCCATGGGTAGTACTCTTTAAAAAAGAGTCACACATTTACCACCATCTCTTTGTGGATATCTAGGCCACCTACAACAGCACAGAATTCTTCAAAAGATATTCTTCCATCTCCATCCTTATCTGCATTTATTATGATTTTGTCTACAATTTGCTGTAACTGTGTATCTTTCAAATTGTTCCCCAATATCATCTTCAGCACCTGGAAAAATATAGCTATTTTTATCCCTGTCATAGATACGGAAAGCAAACCTCAAATTTTGTTCCTTATCTCCTTTGCCATTGAACTGAGAGTCTCCCTCAATGAATTCTTTAAATTCTACTTCTCCATTCCCATCTGTGTCAAATATATCTATTACTCGCTGCACTAAAGGATTCTGTTGTAACTCTGGCAGAGACTTGAACTCTTCCACACTCAAAGAACAGAATTGTCCAAATCAACCTTCTTAAATCTCTTTCCTAGCATTTTAATTTCATCAGCATCAAAGTGTGAGCACATTTCCAACGGATAAATTGCCTCATTTACCATTTTGTTCGATGGTCCGTGGCTCACTCAGTTGGAGACGAGTGTCGGCGCTCAGGCTCTATCCCCTATAATCTTATGAGAATTTCCAAAAACTAAAAGAAGGGCAAACTCGTATGCCTCACCTTAATGCAGAAAATATACTCACATAAATTCCCAGTGGTCATAGCACCCATTATCCTGAAATATTCCATAATGAATGGGCACAATGAACCAATGACTAATAAATTAATATTACATTGTTTATGGTGTTGCAAACTGATATGACAAAATGAGATCCATGGACAATACCTCAATTAAAATATTTAATATATCCCAATGTATACTAAAATGGGTCATTCAAGGCTTGAAATCTACTATAAAAGACTTACAGAAATGGTTATGCCCAGTACTTCTCCTTTAACCGCTCTATCTGGACTTCTCTTAAATTTGGAAAGAATTAATGCCCCCTCATGGTAGAATATTATAATCATAATTCTGTGATTCTACACATTATGATACCTATATTCAAACTTATTGTAATTACTGATCCCAATCCCTGCACAATTGAAAAATATTTTGTTAGTTTTTATTTTAGTAATATATTCCATTTATTGCATATTTCAACAACCCTTCACTTGCAACCTATGAACTTACTGAATAGAAGATCCTATATGTACAGCAAATATAAAATACAAAATGGCCATGAATTAGTTGAAAAATATTTGTATTTATGTTACCAGAATAAAATTTTATAAACATAGCTCTACAACATAAGCAGAGAATTCTAATGTAAACTACACACTGTAGTTAATCAATTATATTAATATTGTTTCATAAACTGCAGCAAAACACATTATGCATGGTATAAATAATAGGTAAAACTGTGAGTGTGGGGTTTGTCTATGGGAACTTTTTGTTTTCTGTATGCTTTATCAATATATTACCAAAAAAATTATATATATATATATATTTATATACTTATCATTATCCTTGTACAAATATACTTAGTAAATTGGCATGATATTAAATCTAAAAATTGAATATTAAATATTTTGATGAAATCCAGAGGAAATTCACAATGTTTACTTGTGTTGCACATGCTTATGGTTTTATTTTCTCATGATAAACTGATAGACCCACCTGTATTTTTGTTATTTATCCATTTAGTTATGGCAGCTTCTCTTTTTCTATACACTTGAGTGTTCCTCTGATAAGCCCCACAAGATAGGTGTTTCTAACATCATCTCCTCCACTTGTAAGGACTGACTCATTGCACAATAATTTCTCTCATTAAAACACCACATGGGAGACCTTCAGGTTGATTTCTGAGCTTTCCCTTTAATACACATCCTATAAGAGCATATCATAAAAAATTCCATTTCATGAATAGATCCTGGTCAGTCTGCCCTGTTTTTGAGTCAACAATGTTAGCTGAGCCCTGTTTTTCCCCTCAGAGCAGGACACCTGTGTGATTTGACAAAGTGTCCACTCCACTTGCCAAAAGCCCATTCTAGGTTACTTACCTCAAGACCCACACAACATCCTGCAAAATGATGACTGTTTTTTCTTACTGCTTACCAAGACTGAGGAAGAAATAATTTGGTGAGGCTCTTTATATATGACAAATTATTTTTACATTGCAAAAAATTTGAATGAAAAAGACTGTGAGTAGATCTACAAAATGAAACACAAAACTGAGGTAGCAATAGTTAAATATGACCCTGAACTAATCCTCACCTGTGCTGGCTGAGGGATTATAAACACCATCACCCTCAACCAGTCAGTCCTGGAGACCTCACAGTTGCATTCCCATAGAAAACAGCAGCACTTCTACTGCAGTTAATCCACTATTTCCTCCTTGAAATGAGCACATACTTGTCTCTGAGTAGATGCAGCAGTTGGGCAAGAATGGAAATTTTTTTTTTAAACAAATCTATTTTATTGGTACATATTAACAAAGCATACAATTCATTCAATGTGTACAATAATAGTATTTGGTATAATCTCATAGTTGTGCATTCGTCATTTCAATCATTATTAGAGTATTTTCATTATTTCAACAATAATAGTAAACAAAAAATGACAAAAAATAAACAAGAAAATTCCTCACCTCTCCATCTCTCTGTTTCCACTTCTTTTTTATTTATTTATTTATATATATATAAATATATTTTAAGAGGTGCTTAGATTACTGAATATACTACACAGAACCCCCTGGGATTCCCATGCTGCCCACCCCCCACACCTCCCACCACGTCCCACACAAACATCTCCCACAAGAGTGGCCCACCACCTTCAATGGACTTACACATCCTGGGGTCTTGCCACCAACCCTAGACAACAGTTCACATCGTAGACCACACTCTCTCCCACACAGTTCTGAGTGGTGTGTGCTGATTTAAAATGGCCTAAATCCATTGCCACAACGGTACTCAGGACAACCTCCAAATCCCAAAGAAGACCCTGTATTTCAACTACTCGTCCCCTCCCTGCCCAAAAGTGTCAAGTGGCCACTGGCTCCACCTCATTGTTATAATTTCTTCCATTGCTAGAATCACCATATGTGTACAACAGAATACCATCAAGTCCACTCTAGCCCATAGTTCTCCCCCCAATCCTGAGGGGACTGGGATGGTGATGTCCACTCCACCGCCAAGTGAGAGAGGGCTTATATCCCATGGATATGGTGGGTGGGATGATCCTGCCTGCAGATGCAGGCCCTCTCCATTCCCTGGGATGGCCGTTGCCCATCGTTGTCTCCTCGCCAGGTGACTTGGATGAGTCCATTGAGCTGTAGGGTAGGAGTTGCAGCTCCACCGAGATTCCATGCACACCTGGCACATAGGTAGGCCAGAGGCTCCAGTTTCTGGAAGTATACCTAAAAACATCTGCATCACATATAGGTTTGAATAGAAGGGACTGATGAACCCTGTGCAGGGAGGACTTATTTGAGTCTAATTCTGTCACTCTCAGGAGCACAGATTCCAAAGTAGAGCCCACTGGTAAGGCATCAGTCTCTGGGGATATTCCCACTTATATAGGACCTGGGTGTCCCCAGAGCTCTCAGGAGCCCCTCTGTGTGGGGTGATAGGCACTTAGATGTTCTATGAGCTCCTACTGAGGTGTGCGTAAGAGTTACCTCTGGGATGACCTCCCGACTCTCTTTGAAGTCTCTTAGCCACTTGAACTCATTTGTCTTTACCTTTTCCCCCTTTTATTCAAGGTCTTTTTCCAGTTGTGTTGCCAGTTGGCACTTGGTTTTAATCTCTCTTTGCCAGGGAGGCTCATCCCCAAGAGTCATGACCCATGTTGGGGGGAAGGTAGTGCAATCATATGCTGAGTTTGGCTTAGAGAGAGGCCACATTTGAGCAACAAGGAGGCTCTCAGGTGGCAACCCTTAGGCACCCCACAACTGCAGGCTAAGTCTCAGTTACAAGAGCAAAGACTCACAAGAGTAGTCATCAATAAAAAGAACACATCAGTGGGTCATCCTCTTTTGACAGACACTGTCCCTGCGCTCAGAGGACTATTGCTGCTCCCTTGGAGACTGTGGCAGGTCTCTCCAGGCTAGGAATTCAGATTCCCTTATTTATTGTGTGATTGTCCACCCATCGTGACCATGCCCCATCTTATGATCTTTAGAACGATTTTGTATATCTTCATGTATATTCGGATGAACTAATTCCCTTGAAAACCCACTACCAGACACCCCCCAGCAATAATCCCCCGCAGTACCCATTGTAACCCTTCTGTGATCCAAATCCTCCATTAACATGTAGTCCATAAAATAATCAAATACATTTACTAGGAAAAAGAAACAACTATGATAAGCTTACATGCAAGAGACAAACATAAGGAAACTCAGGGGGGAAAAAAAAAAGAGAAGGAAAAGAAAAAGAAAAACAAGAAAAAACAAAAACAAAAACAAATAATCAATCAAACAAAAAAAACAAAACAAAATATAATTAGCGGATTGGGACATTCAAAAAAATGGGCAAAAAAAGCAAAGGAAATGCCTTAAAAATATATATATATATATTCTTTTTTTTTTTCACTTTCTCTTTTCATTTTTTGCCATCCTTTTATCACTGTGTTATCGGATTTCCAGTGTGACGTGACATCTTCCCCCTCTCAATCCCCATTGTCTCCCAATTTTTCATTTAATTTTCAAAGAAGTTTTAGGTCACAGCAAAGTCACACTTGGAGTGCTGGAGACTCCCAGATACCAAAACACCCCCTCTTCCCCACCCCATATTAACCCCCCCCTTTTTTTTGGATGTTAGCATTGTTATAACTGTTATACAGAAAGCAAAATATAGCAACTAAACATTGTCTATGTTTACAGTATAGTTTACAATTTAGATGATAGTTTAATAATTTTGATGATATATACCATGTCCTGTGTCCATTACTGTAAGGTAATGAAAAACCTTACCCATGACCACCAAACACCCCATTAGATCTTGACTGTTCCCTTCCCCCCAGTCCCCCAGGGCCCATGATACCACCCTATCCCGATCCATGGAATGTCAAGATTCACAGTTACATGCCCTGGGAATTTGAACCTGCCCTTCCTAATCCACCCACCCACCAGTGCTGCACCACCAAACCCAGGAACACCACCACCCATCTGCCCCATGCCCCAACATGCAACCACACTCTATCCCTTTACCATAGATTATGTCCATATGGGTGATGGCTCAAAGCCTGCTCTTCTCTTACTCTCCCTTGTTAACCTATCTTTCAGACAATGGTTCTCAGAGACTGCTCACTTTCCTCAGTTCAGATCAGTGAGGTCATATACTTTTCATCCTTCAGTGCCTGGCTTGCTTCACTCAACAAAAGGTCTTCAAGATTCATCCACGTTATTCCATGTGTTAGCACTTTTTTTTAGCGAAATACAGGACCCAAAATAATTCCTCCTCTAGACCAACCCCCTTACGGAAGGACCCTAGCTGGGCCCATGGAAATTAATCAAGCACATCCCACTTCCTGGACTCGCCAGGGTAGCTGTAGCTCTGATGTTAGTCAGTGCAGAGTGCTAAAGATGGCCGATTCCACCCCTTCTGGAGCCGAGCTCGAGTGTCACCGGGTTGCTAAGTACATCAGTTTGAGTGCAGATTTGCATCTGCTCTCAGCCTGATGCCGGTTCAGGTCGGCTTATCTGCTCCCCAAAGCTATGGGGCGGTGCAGGTAGCCAGATCGATGTCTAAAAATAAAAAATACCCTTCCCTGTCCTCCAACAGAACCCTCCCTCTTTTGGGAAGTGTCCCTTCTTCCTGGCTCCGCAGCAGCCCAGGTCTTATCCCTGGGTTGCTATGAAAATCAGATCCGTCCCCCCCCCCACCAGAATCCCAGCTCCGGTTGACTGGGTACCAATTAGCTTGTTTGTTCTGTTCACGCAAGATCCAAGGGGCACCAGGCAGCCAGATCCCCAGAAAATAAAACTTTCTCGCCTGCTCGCGGCTCCAAGTGGCCGTTTTATTTTATTTTATATTTTCTCCCTAACCGCGGGGCTCAGCCGTCTGTGCCAACCCCACTGGCAGCCTTAAAACTCACGAATCTCCACCTTTCCATCCACGCTGTTGATCCACGCAGATAGATGTCCCAAGCTTCTCACTCCAGGCGTGCACAGCACAGACCCCCTGAGCAGGACCCCGTCCACAATCCACCTTGCTCTGGGAGCTTGCAGTGTGTGCCCTCCTAAACTAACACCATCTTGAGAGTCAAGAATGGAAATCTTGCAATGAGGCAAGTCATTTCCAAAATTTCCACCAGAATCCCAGGAATAAACACTCTCATTTTGGAAGGAGTATTTTGTAGAGCACATGTGGTTTTGATTTGAATCTTTATACAAGATATGAAAGTTGCTTCTTCCTCACAGTTCTGTGCATGAGGAATTATTTTTTCCCACTAGAGGGTGGAGGGGAATTAAATGAGTGAGGATGGTCATAGAAAGGGTTGAGAAGGAAGTCCAGAGTTCTTAGACAAATGGCCACCTGGGAGCAGTCACTTCATGCAATTGTCATTCTGCTTCCTGTGTGTTGTGGTCATTGTGTGGAACAAGGACTCTGCTCAAATGAAAGGGCTGGTCTTGTCCTCCAGTGCTCACAGCACAGTGGGAGCCCATTAGCAGCTCTCCCCAAAGCCACAGGAAATGGAAGTGACAACTTTACAGGTTGAATAGCACAAGAGATCAACTTGATATTTACATCCCATTTTCAACAAACCACCATTGGTGGCATGGATAGAAATGGCCACATGTATTTCCCAGATGATGCCACACAGACAGGACAGAGCAGAGGGTCCCAGCCAGTGGTGTGTGAGGAAGGCCCATCTGTCTTTCACAGGAGCCACAGAAGCTCTAGGGAGTATGACTGAACCTTGGGGTTTAGACCACAGGAAACATATAATTCATTGACAAGGAACAAAGGGAAATGTGAGAAAAAAAGGTTCAGGGAAAATAAAATGGATCATCAGACAAATAGACCATCAGATCAATGCTGAATCTGATGTGAACACTTTTGTGTGAGTAGGAGTGCAATTAGAAATCCAGTACCATCTCAACCCTGGAACAGCCTGTCTCTTGGTTCTCATCTGAAGCACAGGGATTTTCCTAATGAGGAATATTACTTGGTCTCCTGCCTTCCATCTCATTGTGAAAGATTCACTAGGTTGCCATGAACTACTCAGAATTCTGAACAAGGCAAACATTAGCAGAGCCATTTCTGCTTTCATAGAGGAGAGTTGGTTGATTTTGCCTGTGATTGTGCTTCCTCCTATTACATCAAAACTATTCTAATTTACTACATCAGTGATAGGCACAGGAGCATCAGTTTAGAGATACTCCTTGTGATAAGGAAAATTCACTGCAGCCCTACCCCTTCCCCTTTTCCTGACAAGAATCTCCCACCTTAGAACTGGAACCTGCTCTGTAACCCTGCCCGCTTGATTTCATAACCTGCAAATTCTGCTTCTGTAACCACGCTTGCTTAGTTGCCTAAGGTAATGGAAAATTCCACCCGCCAACTTGCTAGCCAATGAATGGGAGCCTCCAGACCCCAATAAAAACTCCAGAAAACTGGGGCTGGGGGCCCAGAATTTGGAAACCAAACTTTCCTCTGAGCCCGCGTGTGTAATAAAGTCTGGTTCCTCCTCTCTCTCCGAGTGCGGGTCTGGAATTTTCATCACAACAGCTGCAACACCTGGGGAAAGAGTTAGCTGGAGGAGAAGCCCAGGACCCTGATAGGGAACCAGCCCTTAACCACCTCCCTGCACCGGCTCCTGCAGCTCCTCCTTGAGCTCAGTGGGTCCTGAGCATCCCCGCGTGGCCACCCCACAGAAGACGATTTTGTCCAGGTTAGCTCACTGTGTCTCTCACACAGTAATAAAGGGTTGTGTCCTCAGGTTTCAGGCTGTTCATTTGCAGATACAGCTGGTTCTTTTTGTTGTCCCTGGAGATGGTGAATTGGCCCTTCACAGAGTCTGCATAGTATATGTAAGTATCATCCCAACTAATGGATGAGACACACTCCAGTCCCTTCCCTGGAGCCTGGTGACCCAGTTCATGCCATAGTCATCAAAGGTGAATCCTGAGGCTGAATAGGAGAGGCACAGAGACTCTCCAGGCTGTCTCAAGTCACCCCCAGAATCCACCAGCTGAACTTCACAGAGAACACCTGCAAAAAGATGTTAGAAGTTAAATCACAGATAGTCACACACACACACACAAATACAAATGCACACACACATATTCACACTGCAGCAAAACCAGCTCCTAGTTAATATTACCTTGGAAAACTGACAGAAGGAAAGTCTAGACCAGCACACACTTCATGTTGCCTCTCTTTCTCAGCCCTGGGCACAGAATAGGGAGAGCTCAGGTGTAGGGGAGAGGGCTCCTCTCTCAGAGCTACAAGTCTGGGCCTGGGCTGGATTTCAGGCCCAGAGTGGAGGCCCTATTTGAATGTCTTTTCCCCATAGGGCACATCAGCTCCCTCCCTGTACCTGAGGCTCTCTCTTGCCCTGCAGTGTCTGCATCCAGGGTTTTCTGTGACAATAGTCAGTGAGAATTCCTCTGATGTTGAGTGCATGGAAAAGCATTTCAGCACTGGAAAGAGAACAGTGTTTTCTCCTTCCACCTCCTCCTGAAGAACTGTCCTTATTGTCCAGGCTTCTCTCCTTGTAACACCGCCATGACTCACATGAGAGCCAGCATATTCCCTTCCTCCCATCAGATGATTTCAGGGAACTGAAGATTGAGTCTCTGAACAACTGTGTGTCAATCCTTATGACAGCTGCCCCATGAATGGGCAATCACAACCTGTTTCCTTTGCTTCCACAGAGAAATTAACAAGAGGCTAGGCTGGACATCCAGCTGGGTCTGACCATGTGAGCTCCACTTAAACCCAGGGCAGGTCTATTACTTGGAGGATCAGGCATACAAGCAAGCTGAATAGATTATCAGGAAGGTGCTGCCTGGAAGTCTTGGAGATAGGGCAGCAACCAGTTTCCTCCCAACCATGCTGCACATGACATAGACAAGAGTTCCTCCTCTCCCTCCAGTCCTCCTCCCTCCTCTTCTGGTTCAGGTTCTCAGGCTACCTGTGGACTTCCATCCTAGACAGTGAAACCTCATGCTCTGCTCTGAAATGGGCACCTGCTACAACTGTGAGAACTTCCCAGGACAGACCAGAGATCTCTGCTGAGTGTGCTGGTGAGGGCCTCATGGGGGCAAGAAAGGGCTCCCTGTGATGAAGTTAGAAGCCCCTCCACAGCACCCCAAATTTCCCCTCAACCTGGTGCTGTAAAGGAGTTTGTAGCCACCTCCAAAGCCTTTGTCTCCATCCCCAGAGTCCTGAAGTGGGTGGACATGGCCATGGAGGAAGCCATCCTTGACACTCATCTGATGCAGTCTTATGCCTCCTCCTGCTCATCATGAAGTGAACAGTGAGCCCAGACAGCAACTGGTGGTCATCCTGCAGGTACTGACTCATAGTCTTGAGGTTGCATCTCTCAGGTGGGCTCTCATGATACCTTGGGCCACCTTGTCCAATATGAAATCACTTTAACTCCTCTCCAAATAAGGCTGAGCAGACTAAGAACTTAAGGGGTGAATGATTTGTATATACTGAGATTCATGATATGGGGAAATTTGTTCAAATGGAAGCCATGGTAGAGGGAACATATTTAGGAAGCACATATATAATGTAATTTCTACAATATATGCTTTTGTGTCTGTGTCTTTGAAATTCCCACAAAATTAGAACCTTCAAACAACACCCGTTTATTATCTCATTTACTGTTCATGAGGAGTCTGGGAATTGCTTAGCTGGATTCTCTGCTCAGTTTTCACAAGGTTTCATCAAGTTGTTATCCAGGCTGCATTCCCATCCAGGACTTGAATGGGGAGGATCAGACTATTCACAGAATTAATTCTCTTGAGGCTGTAGGATTAATGTCTTCTTGCTTCTTCCAAGCCAGTGATGAAGGGAGGGATAAAAGAGTGAGACTTCTAGCAGGATGGGTGCTATATAATGCAACATTATCAAAGGAGTGATGTCCTTTCAGCTTTGCCATACTCTACTGGTCACAAGTGATTCACAAGTCTTGCCCATACTCACATGTGTTTGTTCAGGTGTGTTTGTGTGTGGTAGCTATATGAAGGTATGAGTACCTGGATGCCAGGATCACTGGTTCATTTAGAGCCTGTCCAACTCTATGTCCTTCTCCAGCAGTTGCAGAAATGAGGGCCATCTATCCAAATCTGCTCTGCCTCATGACTAACATGTTGCTAGTTGAGCATCTTGAACATGTCACCGTCCTCATCAATGGGTCATTGAACATGAAGTGCCTGGTGTATTTTATAATGTAAAATGAATATGGAGTGAATTTGCAGAGACTACCAAGTGGGTTTAATAAAATACCTAGATATATCATGTGAAAACAGGAGAAGAACTTTGAGGAAACAAATAATAAAAGGAAAAACAGAAATAACTTTTTATACCACAAGTAGGATAAGAAATGCATGCACATATAAAAAAAATCATGTGGGCTAAAAGAGAATGAATTGAAATATTTAAAATGTTGAAAGTAATTAAAGTCAGAACACTTACAAAAATTTTATATTATTGAAAATGTCATTCAAAATGAAAGAGAAATAATGACTATTGCAAACAAAGAAAAATGCAGACTCCACAGCTATCAGAACTGCCCATACGGAAATGTTAAAAGAAATTCTCCCAAAGAAGCCCCTGTATTTCAACTGCTCATCCCCTCCCTACCCCAAAAGTGTCAAGTGGCCACTGGCTCCACCTCATTGTTATAATTTCTTCCATTGCTAAATTCACCATATGTGAACAAGAGAATACCATCAAGTCCACTCTAGTCCATAGTTCTTCCCCCAATCCTGAGGGGACTGGGATGGTCCTGAGTACCATTGTGGCAACGGATGTAGGCCATTTTAAATCAGCACACACCACTCAGAACTGAGTGGGAGAGAGTGTGGTCTACGGTGTAAACTGTGGTCTATGGTTGGTGGCAAGGCTCCAGGATATGTAAGTTCATTGAGGGTGGTGGGCCACACTTGTGGGAGATGTTTGTGTGGGATGTGGTGGGAGGTGTGGGAGGTGGGCAACATGGGAATCCCAGTGGGTTCCATGTAATATTTTGGGTAATCTAAGCACCTCTTAAAATATATGTATATATATATATAAATAACATTTTTGTAAGCTAATACACATATATGCATATATATTTATATATCATTTTGCAAATGTTTGTATGTATTGTGAGAATTTTGATTTTTACCCACAATAAAAATAAATAAAAAATTAAAAAAAAAAAAGAAAAAGAAAAAAGAAATTCTTCAGGGAGAAAGGGAATTATATAAGCGGGGCACTTTCCTCTTCACAAAGAAGGAAGAACATAAGAGAAGATAAAAATACATGAGGGTAAATAAAATATTTTAATTTTCTTATTTTAATTGACCTAAAATATAACTGTTCAATCAATGATGCTGTGGTATCTCATGATGATAACCTATGGATAATCTAAATCAATGGCCATGATGTTGTAAGGAATGGGAGGTAGGAGTTAAGAATGCTTTCTTTTCTGTGATCTGTCCTGTTTAGTGTTATTTTGATTGAGTTACTTGAAGCTGGATTCAGAATAATTAAAATGCATATTGTAAATTGTAAGAAAAGCACTAAAAACATTTTAAGGATTTGAATATTTTATATACTCAGAGAGAAGAAAAATGAAATAAAGACCTAGGAATTCTATGCAGGCCCTACCTCATACTTGAGGCCTGCCAAAACCCCTGTTCCAGGCAGTCTTTTTAGTCTGCCCTGCAAGACTGAATAGCAAATATATCACTTGTCTGGTAAAGTCAAATAAGTGAGGGCATCTCAGTGGTGGAAAGAAGACTGACACTAAAATCTGTATTTTCATTTTCTCTGTCTTTCATGGATATTTAATTTCTATGTGCACAGGCCTAACTTTTTACTGCACTCTGCCAGTTCTCACAGATGCACTTGGCTTAGTCTCCCGAGTCCCCCATGTGCCTTGTCACAATCACAGCACCTCCCTCCCTCAAGAAGGAGCTATTTGCCTCATGCTTAGAGTCAGATCTCCACACATTCATTTACACTTCATTTTCTGATTTTGCATCTATAGAAACTAAAATATGTATTTTTTAATTTTCTCTCTCTTTCAGGGATATTTACTTTCCATTTGCACAGGACAAACTTTTTAATGATCCCTGCTGCTTTTCACAAATTCCTTATACACTTTTCCAGAGATATTTATAGCAACCAATTTTATGTAAAACTTCCTCTGGATCACACACTGTGGCAAGCATAAAATAATAATTAGTTAACACTTATACACAGACTTATCCTCAAGAGATGATAAATTTACCAATTCTGAATTATTTTGTTTCTACAATTGCTGGTGGGATAAAGTACAAGTATTAACTTAAAGGCTTGTGGAATTTCTTCTCCTAATTGACTTTCAGTTTTGTTCCTAAAGCTTCAGCCTGACTTCTATGGAGTTCTAATTGTCCACATCAATTTGTCCAGATTTTTCATCAGAGTGCCCAAACTATTGTAACAATTGATCCCAAATATCAGTGGAAAAAAGTATAACAAGAAAAAAAATAGCTTGCTCACTTTTGATTATATGATGTTTAGATTGAAAGTTTTGCTAAGGAGTGGAATCTGATTCAAGAAATGACTCAAGAACCCTGACAACCACCTCTTTGCAACATGTTATCTTCAACACATGGACTATAAATTAGGTGTTGAATGGGAGAGAATTTGAGATTCCAAGTGGGCGATTCTATTTGGCCAAGCCTGCAAGCAGCATAGGTTATAGTTGTGTACTTTACATTTAGCATAATCAATCATATAACTCTCCCTGATACGAAGGGGCTGGAAATGTATGGAAGCTGTGATCCCAGGAGGAAAGGGAATGACAGTTGTGTGTGTGGACAGGACATCTCTACACTAACAGGCTGTGTCATTTTCTCTCTTTTACACACACACACACACACACACACACACACACTATCTGTCTCCTTTTGCCAACTACCAACCAGAGGTTTTGAAAAAATCATATATATGATATTGTGAACATAGGCAAGGTGTTTGGTCAATGGTGTATCCAGTGGTCAGTGCAGGCATAGTTGTCCTTCCATTTTTTTAGCTAACCTTAGATTAATAAACTAATAAATTATTTAGATAAAAAGAAGAAAAAATCATTGTTACAAATCTAAAACTCAAGTATTTTTGATTGTTGAGGTAGTAAATATTCTATCATTTAAAACCTTAAAGACAAACATAATGCATAAATTCAACACTCTTTTTGTTGTTTGTTAAATATATATGTAAATAAATATGTGAATCTTCTAAAGTTAACTGTAGGTGGACAAAGTTAGAGAACAGATCTTTGCTATATCCAACTTATTTGATTCCAAAATAATTTTCCAGCTTTCAGCATATACACAAATTTCCTACCTAGTGCAAAAGATAAATTTGCACATTTCAACCTATATTTTTCCAGTGCTAATTATTGGCTATATTAATTTGTTATACAGGGATACTGGTATAATGGGATTCAAATATTCATGTTTTGGAGCAGAAAATAAGAATTGAACAATGATTTCAACACTGTAAACTGAATTGTTCCATAGCACCCCCTAATGTTAATGTATGGCAGCTCACTAATCACAAGGCATATTCAGGGATATATGTAGAATTCAAAATCATATCATTCTCCACCATTATCTTTGAAAATAGATCCTTTAACTTCTAATGGACACCTTATATACACCAGTCTGGACATTCCATTGAATTTATTGGAATGCTTTTTTAAAAAATGATGCTTTATAAACACAATATAGAATTAATAAAAAGTGAAGTCTAACCCCAAGCAATTATCTATCTAATAGTATCAGAAAATCATATGCTTTTATTCATTGCATGAAATACACATAATACCTAAAGTATTTTTTCAATGATTCTTTAAAGGCTTTCTAGTTGGAAAATACATACGAAATTTGGAAAATTCCTTCTATTTCCCAATGAAATAATTCATTTTAAACTATGCATATTTTCTAACGCTGTCTTCCATTTATCAATATGCTTGTTCTCCTGGCTAAGTGCTTGCTAGAAATTAGCAGGAACAACTTTCCTCCATTATCACCTGGCAAATAAATTAAACCAAACTGCTAACCTTCTCCCAGCTAGATTGCCCTCTTCTGGTCAATATAAGAAATATAGCCATCAGATGTTTTCCAATAAGATAACTGTAGATATTGTTAAAAGATAACTGTAGATGGTAGCATTGTTATAACTGTTATACAGAGAGTGAAACATAGCTACTAAACATTGTCAATGGTTTACAGTATAGTTTACAATTTAGATGGTACAGTTTAATAATTTTTGATGACATTTTCCATGTCCTGTGTCCATTACTGTAAGGTAATGAAAAACATTTCACATGACCACTAAATACCCCCTGTTTGATCTTTTCTGTTTCCTCCACCCCATGTCCCTGGGGCACATGACACTCCCCTGTCTTGACTCATTGGATGACAAGATTCATAGTTACATGCAACAAGAGGTCTTGATGTGCTGATTATCCTCTCTTATTAGGATCCACCCTTTCACCTAAGAGACACCCACCTGTCTGTTTCTGGGTTAATCATCCTCCCAAAGATGGGGGTACATCTGCTTCCCATTCACCATGTGGGTCTCCACTCCCTGACACAACACATTATGACAGGGTGTACACTCACACACTACCCAGAAGCCTACTCCAGATGCACCCCTTCCTGAATGCCCCCCAACCTTCACCCTAAACCAGTGACACTACCTTGTCATACTGCCATAAGAGCATTCCCACTCCTGTACTTTCAATATCATACCCGCAAATCCCATATTCACCTAGTCCCCCTCCCATCTCTCCCCACAGTGTCCGGGGTATTCTAACCCACCCTTCCTAATCTACCCACCTGTCAACACTGCACCACCAAACCCAGTAATATCACTACCTACCTGTCCTATCTTTCTATATGCAACTATACTGTATCACTTTACCATAGATTATAAAAAAGTTTTTTTTTTTTTTTTTTGTGGGTAAAAATAAAATTTTTCACAATACAAACCAATATTTGTAAAATGTTATATAAATATATATGCATATATGTGCATTTGCTTACATAAATGTTATTTTATATATATATATATTTTAAAAGATGCTTAGATTACATAAATGTTACACAAAAATTACAGGGATTCCCATGTTCCCCACCTCCCATACCTCCCATAACATCCCACATAAATATCTTTCATTAGTGTGGCACATCACCTGCAATGGATATACACATCCTGGGGCTTTGCCACTAAGCATAGACCACAGTTCACATCGTAGACCACACTCTCTCCCACACAGTTCTGCATGGCATATGCTGATGTAAAATGGCCTATATCCATCACCACAACGTCACTCAGGACAAACCCCAAGTCCTGAAAAAGCTTCTGTATTACAACTGCCCTTCCCCTCCCCACCACGAAAACATCTAGTGGCCACTGGCTCCACCTCACTGTTATAATTTCTTCCATTGCTTGAATCACATTATGTCTACAACAGAATAGCATTAAGTCCACTCTAGTCCATAGCTCTTCCTCCAATCCTGAGGGGACTGGAATGGTGATGTCCACTCCACCTCCAAGTGACAGTGGGTATAAAATGGGTTTTAATATGGCGTGAGGAAAGGAGAAGGAGGTTGGGCATATGAGAGTCTCTAGTATTCTGTGTATGACTTTGCTGTGACCTAAAACTTCTTTGAAAATTAAATGAAAATTCGGGAGACACTGGGGAATGAGAGGGACAGGTGCCACAGCACAGACAGGACACCTGATAATGCAGTGATAAAAGGAAAAATGTGAAAAATTAAAAAAAAATTTTTTTTGTTTTTTCCCATTTTCTGAATATCCCAATCCTTTAATTTTATTTTATTTCTAATGTTTTTTTTTTTTAAGTTTCCATGTATTTTATCTCTTATATTTAAAATTATCTTTATTATTTGATTTTCCTATTAATTGTTTTTGGCTATTATATGGGCTTCATCATCAAGGAAGGTTTGGATCACAAAAGGGTTACAGAGGGGGCAGGAGAGAATCACTGCTGGGGGGTGTCTGGGATGGAGGTTTCATGGGAGGGAGTTCACCTGACTATACATGAAAGATATATAAAATTTTTCAAATGATCAAGGGGTAGGGCATGGTCACAGTGGGTAGACAATCATTCAATAAATGAGGGAATACTGAATTCCCAGCCTGGAGAGCTCTGCCGCATTCTCCAAGGGAGTAGCAACAGTTCCCCAAATGCAGGGGTGGTGTCTGGCAAGGGAGGATGGTCCACTGATGGGTTCTTGCTATTGATGACTACCCTTATGAGTCTTTGCTCTTGTAATTGAAACTTAGCCTACTGTTATGGGGTGCCTAAGGGTTGTCACCTGAGAGCCTCCTTGTTCCTCAAATGTGGCCTCTCTCTAAGCCAAACTCAGCATATGAATGCATTACCTCCCCCACAGCATGGCACATGACCCCCGGGGATGAGCCTCCCTGGCAATGAAGGATTAATACCAAGTGCCAACTGGCAATACAACTGGAAAAAGACCTTGAATAAAAGGGGGAAAAGGTAAAGACAAATGAGTTCATGTGGCTAAGAGACTTCAAAGAGAGTCGGGAGGTCGTCCCAGAGGTAATGCTTACGCATACCTCAGTAGGATCTCATAGAACACCAAAGTGGATATCACCCCACACAGAGGGGCTCCTGAGGGTTCTGGAGACACCCAGGTCCTATAAAAGGGGGAATAGCTCCAGAGATTGATGCCTTATCAGTGGGCTCTACTTTGGAATCTGTGCTCTTGAGAGTGACAGAGTTGGACTCAAATAAGTCCTCCCTGCACATGGTCCATCAGTCCCTTCTATTCAAACCTATATGTGAGGCTGGAGTTTGTAGGTGTAATTCCAGAGACTGGAGCCTCTGGCCTGTCCATGTGCCAGCTGTGCCTGGAATCTCAATGGATCTGCAACTCATACTCTACAGCTCAATAGACTCACCAAAGTCACCTGGTGAGGAGACGATGATGGACAATGGCCATCCCAGGTAATGGAGACAGCCTACAGCGGCAGGCAGGATAATCCCATCCACTGTATCCATGGGATATAAGCTCCCTCTCACTTGGAGGTGGAGTGGACATCACCATCCCAAACTCCTCAGGATTGGGGAAAGAACTATGGACTGGAGTGAACTTAATCATATTCTTTTGTAGACATATTGTGATTCAAGCAATGGAAGAAATTACAACAGTGAGGATGAGCCAGTGGCCACTGGACACTTTGGGGACAGGGAAGGGAAAAGCAGTTGTAATACAGGTGCTTTTTCAGGACTTGGGCATTATCCTGAGTGACATTACAATGACAGATATAGGCCTTATTACATCAGCATATAACATGCAGATCTGTGTGGGAGAGAGTGTGGTCTACAATATGAACTATGGTCCATGCTTAGTGGCAAAACCCCAGAATGTGTATATCCATTGCAGGTGATGAGCCACACTAATTAAAGATGATGATGTGGGATATTATGGGAGGTATGGGAGTTGGGGAACATGGAAATCCTTGTAATTTTTGTGTAACATTTATGTAATCTAAACATCTTTAAAAAAAAGTGGTATAAATTTTGTCCACATCAAATACATTGTTTAAAAAGAAACAAGTGTGTTTTTGGAAAAAAAAATGTAGCTGTATATATATAAAGGCTTACTGCATACTCCTGATAAACTGGACTTCCTTGAATAAGAAAGAACATTTAGTAAATGAACTTTTACAGTAAAAAAAAAAAAAAAAAAAAAAAAAATCAGTGGTGTTTTAATTCTACAAGTAAACAATTTCAGTCATTTTGAGAACTGGATACTGAAGCTTTATATAGTCTCTTTTTCAGTATCTTGAAGGCAGATCTTAAATACAGAGAGCAGAAATGGGTGTACTCTATCTTTTATAATGGTCTGTGTATTAATGCAAGTTATATTTTTTGTGAGGTAACTCTATATCTATGGATGCTTTCTTATATGTAAACATAAATAACAGTAGATACATGCTCAGTAGATCATATCCTTAAATCTCTTGCCACAAGCATCAAAATGTATCAGAGCTCCAGTTTATTTTGTGAAGTTTAATTTTAAGTTGCAAGTTGTTTTTCTCTGTGGTTCATCCCCATGCCTGAGATTTGCAGTAATTTAGGAACAGCTTACCATCACTGCCAAAACACTTATGGATCTTTCCAACTTCCAGGTCTGGGAAAAGGGTAATGGACTGATTCATATAAATAAACACATGTTCTGAGTCCACAAGTTTAAGGAACTTTTTGATGAGATCGATGAGTCCTTGGATGGCTTGTGTTTGCCCACTTTTTTGTTTTCATGATGGAGGTGTCTCCCACAGCCTTTTCTTGGTGTTGCTGGGAGTTTCCACTGTCCATGGAGAGAATGCAGCAGAAGAAGCTCCAGAGTAGCTCTTTCTGGGGAGACATCCTATGCCCTTCACCTCCAGCAGCAGCTGAGGCAGGGAACTGCAGCATAGACTCAGACCCTTCTGCCATCTTGCTCCATGGGAGCTGAGAGCTGTTCTTCCATTTTCTGATTATTTTCAAATGTGTTTTGAGTGAAGAAGAGCTTGAGGAAATGTTTCTTTTGATATTGAGGTATTAAAATGTACTAATTTCGGCCAATGCATAAAAGTGGCAGGTCACAAATCCATCCAAAATCTGACAGGAATGAGGGAGGCTGGAATTTAGGGCAGGTCAAAGATACTGTAAGGCATCAGGTGCAGGTGTCCAGAAAGCAGGGGGATATTGAGTCAGAAGAGCAGTTAAAGATATGGAGCCCATTGATAAAGTAGATCCCAGTATGATGGCAATGCTACTGTTGGAATAGTCTGCTTGACTCTGGGGAAAGGGACAGATGACCAAGGATAGACCAAGGGGGTGCTCCCTGGGGCAGTGGAGGGGATTAAATGCCTGTGGAGGGAGCAGCAGGTGACCAGAGGCAAGGGCTCCATAACACCATAGGTTTCCAGGAGCCAAAGCGGAAGCTGCCATCCACTTTGGGAGCCTGTGAGGGAGGTAGGTGGAAGAAAAACCTAGGCATAGAGGGAAGTTTTCTCATACTGGCACAGCTGAAGTCTGCTCCAGGCAAACTGGAAAGCAAGCATGGTTGTTCTTTATTTGCAGGGTTATTCATATACTACTGTTATCACTCAAATGTTACACAGAAGGAACACAAAATGCAACTCTTCAGAATCATTTCTGCTGTGCTCAGAAACTATGCATGTTGGGTCAAGGATTTTTGAGCTAATAGCTGATCTAGCATTTGGGCCACTACCTGAGTCTTTAACCCTTACAGTGTTTTTAACCCTCACACAAGGCACAATGGGGAGGGGAGCACAGTGGTATAGACACAGGACAGAGAAAATAGGACATGAGTTTGACTCTCCAGAGGTCATTCTGAAGGTGCAGGCTAAGAAGTGAGGTCTCAAAACCTCATGTCTGGGTGTCCATCAATACATCAAAGATAAATTGAGAGGTTCTTTCCAAACTGACAGTGTCCTAGAAAGAGAAAAGAGATGTGGGCTTCCTCAAGGAAGGGAAGGTCTGGATCCTAACAGCAACCCCTCCTCACCTCCTCCTGCCTTCCTTATCCTTTCTCCTTTGTAGACTGAAGTTTCCTGTCCTTACCCAGTGGGAAGGGGGCTCAAGGCACAGAACAATCAGGAGTTTCCCCCAGAACATTTAGTTAAATTGTGCATGAATCCAGCATTTTAAAATATGTTATCTACTTCTCATGAATTTATTCATAAAGCATTAAGGGATATAAATAAAATTGAAGGCACTAAAATTCTTTTCAAAAGAATCATTCTCACCTATCTGCCAGTGTTGGAATGACTTTCCCTTGTTTCAGCATGTAAAAAGGTAACCCAGATGATTACTGATTATGCTGACATAAATGGAGCTCTAGAAAACCATTGACATTGTCAAATACATACATTACGGTATTTTTAAAAATCACCATTTTGTTGAATTTACTGTAACAATTCAGGAGATTCTGAAGATAGAGGGGGACAAATAAATGTTAGCACTTGTCTCTAACCAAACTTGCAACACACAAGAAAGAGAAACAGGTTTTATGAAGTTGGAGATTACATTAAATCCTCTATTTCCTAGGATTATGAGTTGCAGAAAGAGTAAGATGTGTCAGACTCATGAGTTTCCAAATTCTGAACCCTTAATTATATAGTCCTAAGAAGCACTCAAAGGAGGGGGCAGCACAAGGTCTCCCAACTTGAGGGATGCCCTAACTCTATTTATACACAGCTGGTGTTCTCTGCAGGCACTGAGGATTGCAGGACTTAGGTCTCTCCTACACTGAGCTGTTAGGTAAATCTCTGCTATTCTGATGGGAATGCAGGGGACAGTGTGTGGAAAGGACTATCTTACTTTATTCCAAGAACTCTGTATATGGAGAGAAATCAATGAAATTGGGAAGCTGTGTCAATACTTTACTAACAATTCTTAGTGATAAAGACATGTAAGCAACAGCATGTAGCACGGCTTCCAGGAACAATGCAATTAAGTTGAATATGATCAATAACACAGCATCCAGGAATAATGCAGTTGGATTGAATGTGGTCAAATAAAGTTGTTTGCAGTCACATGTGTGACTCTATGTCATCAAAATGAGTGAAATTGAAGTGTTTTCTAGTGTTAAAAGCAGTACATAGTGTTCCTGCCATGAGAATACACTCCCCATTCTTCCACATAAAGGGAAATAAAGCTCTGAGGACCCAGCTGCTCTTATAGGAGATCACCATGGTTGTGTGAAAGACAGAAGACCTGAGGGCCACTCTGAGCCAAGGACTAAGCTGGAAAGCTATACTAAGGCAGAACAGGTCCTGGGAGACAAAAAGAGTCATTTGATGTGCAATTTTCCTTGGGTAAACCCAAATAGCCTTGCTATAATAGGGCAATTTAAAATGGATTATGAAAAAAGAGACAACCAGACCAGTGCTGAGTCTGACACACACACTTCTGTGTGAGGAGGGGAATTAGCTGTGAAATCCATTATGGCTTTTAGGATACTGACCCTGGCATAGACCTCCTCTTGGTTCCAAACTGATTTAGAAAGATTGTCTTGCTTGGAGAATCCCACTGAGGTCTCTTCCTGAGTCTTATTGGAAAAGACTCACCAGCTGCCCTGAGCTGCCTCAGATCTCTGATCCTGGAGACCACTGGCAGAGCCATTTCTGTTTCCATAAGGAGAGAGTATGTGTGAGGATCTTTCCTCTGAATACTAAGAAACTTTTCTATTTCAGACTCCTGTTTTAAACCTTCAGAAGTTCCCAGGAGGAAAATTAGATTTAGTGGAAGTCCCAGACCTAATAGGAAATCAGACTTAACACCCCTCTTCCCTGTTCTTGGGAGTGGGAACTATGCTCAGTGGGTGCTGACTACCCTGCATCCTGACCACCTCCAGACCTCTGCAAGGTAGGAATGAGTCTGGGCTCCCCCTGCCTCCCCTCACAGTGTTTGCCTCAGCAATTCATGGTTGTGTCCTTGGCTCTGACTGTCCATCTGCAGACCCTTCAGGGTTCTGCAGTGTGTGTGGAAATGGCAGAATTACTAATGTCTGAGACACACTGGAGCCCTATTGCCTGCAGGACACAGTTCATGTTGCAGCTACTTGAGGTGCATCTAGAAGCTTTCAAGAGAGTGTCAGAGGCACCCTGTGCTGTATGAATTCTCACCTAGACCCTACAAACAATACTTGCAAGCATAGACATCCTGGTCAGGAAAATGGCCATACTTATCCCTTGTTTCTCTAACTCATATCAACTCACATACTTTATGTCTCTTGTTCCCTATAAACTGATCTTTTAAAATAGTGAAGAGAAAACCCAGCTCAGAACTAATGCCATGTTGATTCATCTGTGTTCATTCCTGATCAACAAATTGGAAGACCTGGGAATCCCTGGGCTGAGGCTCCTCTCCCAGAGCTGCAGGATCAGGGCTGGGCTGGTTTACACCAGCAACTGGGGGGAAACTATTTGCAAGTCCTCCTACTATACTGCTAGCTCTCAGGGTGGAGCTTTGGAAAAGGGAATTGTCCCAGAGGTAGTATGAGTGTCCTGGGGTAGTTGGGAGGCAATGACAGCATTTGAAACAATATTGTTATTTATAGTGCTGAAATAGACCCTTTAAAACCTTGATCTTATTTCATTTATACATATGTACACATGTAAAATTTCAAACAGAAAGAGAATGGTTGGCCAATGCCCAAAGTCTATGTCTGCTGATAGTGAGCCCTGGTGTCTGGCCTATGTTCCTCACAACTAGACCCCATGACTCCTCTGAACCAATTGGAATACAGAGTAGAGCATGTCTTGATAGGTTTGTAGCATCCCTCCTTGCGACATCACACCATTGTGTGATGTTGCTGCTTCCTTATTGTCTACCTAAAACAATGTAGAGAGTATGCAGATGTATTTAAAATACTGTCTGGAATTTCACAGGTCATGATTTCTCTATCTCTCCATCCTATTTGCCTATCCATTTGTTTATTTGTATCAACATTATTGAAGTATAATTAACAGATGATAATCATCACATATTTAAGTGTAACATTTGGTAAGTCTGTACATATATGTACACATGCGTAACCATCACCACCACCCCAATAGAGAACTCCCAAAAGTTTTCACTCATTACTCTATAATTTCTGCCTCCCATTCATTCCCTTTTCTCCAAGGAACAAGTTAGCTTCTTTTTGTTAAAGAAAATTTTGTTAAGATATAAATCATATAAATTTCATCTACTTAAAGCATATAATTGAATTATTATTTTATACAAAAATATGTGTTACCAATACCAGAATCTAAATTAGAATATTTTTATTAACTAATAAATGAAAACATACACTCTACCTGATATCCTCCTATATTTCTACCTCCCATTTAGCTCCAATAAACAGTAAATCTACTTTATCTCTATAATTATCCTTATTCTTGGCATTGATAGGAAATAAATTATATTATAATTCATGTCTGGCTTCTTTCAGTTATCATATTCTTTTCAAGGTTCATTCATGTGGTAGCAAGTACCAATACTTCATTTTTATTTTATAACAAAATTAATTATTTGTGTGACATTCATACAACACAACATTTTAACTTTAACCATTTTCACATGTACAATTGAGGGCTATTTATTGAATTCACAATTTTATGCTAGAATCACCAAAAAACATTACCAAATTTTTCATCATAACAAACAGAGTATCTGTACCCATTAAGACTTCACTCTCCACCCGATCCTGAATCTGGTAACCTCTAATCTACTTCCTGTACCTATGAATTTTCATTTTCTGGGCACTCCATGTAAGTTAAATCAATAATACTTCCCCCTTTGTATTTGACCTATTTAATTTAAATGCACATTTCAATGTTCATCCATGTTATAGTATGTGTCATCCCTTTGTGCAAATGATTGATATTCCTTTGTGTGTAGCCATTTGTTTATCTACTCATCTGTTGATGGAAATTTGGATTGCCTAAAACTTTTAGCTTTTGTAAATCATGCTGCTATGAGCTTTGCTGTACAAATAAATATTTGAATCCCTGCTTTTGATATATTTGGGTATATATATAAAAGTGGAATTGTAGGTTCATATGATATTTTTTTCTTTAATAATTTGAGGACCTCCAAGTCTGTTTTTCAAAGAGTCTTGATTATTTAATATTCCCACCAGCATTGTAATAGGGTTACTATTTCTCTATATCCTCTTAAATACTTGTTGCTATTCTAATTTTTGATTCTACCCTTCCTTGTGGGTGTTAAATGGTATTTTGTTGTAGATTTGATTTATACTCCCATGATGTCAAATCATGCAGCACTATTTTCATTGACTTGTTAACCATTTGTACATTTACTTTGTGCCAATTTTGTTCAGATATAAGTAATTAGCATATTCTAGATACAAGTCCATTAATAGATGTATGATTTATAAATGTTTTCTCCCATTCTCTCAGTTCTCTCTTTACACTCTAAATGTTGAGTCCCTTAAATTACTGGTTATTAATTTTGATAAAGTCAAATTTAACTATTTGTAAATTTGCTAGAGTGAGTCTCCCAGGGGACAGATTGCTACTGTATTGAATGCTTTCCCTGCAGAATTAGGAAGAAGCCACCCCCAAAAATGTATGAAACATGCAAAACAAGCAAAACTCCTCTCCATGAGTGGTGCTTGGGGAAAGGGAGAGCATCCATTGTAGAAATACACCCACAGCAGCCTCCTTAGCTCCATTACATAACAAAGAATTAATCTACATGTGGAAAGCAAACAAAACCAGTCTTCTGTTGGAAAGCTGCAAATTATCAAAATGTATGCAACATGTCAAAAAAATTAATGTTACAGAGCTAAGAAAATCTTAAAATCCCAAAAGACAGAGGTGCTAAAAAAGAGAAATAGGACCCAAACTAAAACCTATTTGGGGCCAGTATTGACAGATAACTTGTAAGCTAGTAAGAAGATGAAACTAATAATTGTTAATAAATTTCTAAGCTCTGAGTGTGATAAATTTGCTACAGTGACTCTCACAGGGGCCATATCCATACTGTATTGCAGGCTTTTTCTCCAAACCTCGAGGAATACACCACAAAGCTACACAGAACTGAACAAAACAAATAGTAGATTTTTCCCCAGTGGTGTTTTTGGAGAGTGGCAGCAACTATTGTAGAAATGTACCCACAACCACCTCCTTAGTTCCACTACAAAACAAAGCAACTATTCTGCATGGGAAAAGCAAATGAAACCAATATCCTATGGGCACTGGTGGGATCCAATAGAAAGTGGAAGGAGACAGAGTTCATCAGGAAATGTATGTCCAGAACGACCCCCATCTCCACTGAGGAATAAAAGTCTGAACCCACGGATGAAGTTCTCTGAAATAGACAGTGAAAGACTATGCAACTTAGTCAGCAATATTTGGGAAAATGCACACTCTATGCTGGGGAGGGACAGAAATATATGACAGGCCAAACATTGCCTCATAAGGAGGGACAGAGTCACTTAGATGACATTTCCATCACTGTCCATCCTGCTCATTTCCCAGCCATTCCCTGGAATCTTGGATTTAGAGAATACAACAGACAAGTAGCCAGGTAAGCTTCAGGAGACTGTCATGTTCTGAAAGGCTGTCCCTGCCCTGCACTGGTTCCTACAGCATACTGGGGCCTGCATACCTGGAAACAGGAGCTCTCTTTCTTTTACACAGGGCACCCTGAGGAGAAAGCTGCTTCCCACATGGAGATGCAAAGCAAGGAGGAGGCACTTGGAGGCATTTTCTGCTTCCCAGAATGTCTGGAACATGAGGTCAAGCAAACATCTGATTAAATCAGTCTTCCCTGTGAGGATCCTCAGATCAGCTCTGCCTTTGGAAGGCTGTGGATTTATGGGAAGGATTTGAGTGTCATAAATTCTTCCTGATGATGTGACCTGCCCTACAGAAAACTGTTAGAGGGAGCTTAATATTATATTTATAGAAAACACTTGAGGATGTTAAGGAAAGAGATTATGTGACAAATATTTGATTAGTACAGACATGAAAAATTAAAAGAAAGGGTTTAATTAAATATAAGTGTATCAGGAATGCTATTTGGATTTAAAAATGGTGCATTGTGAACCTCCTCTTTTTATTTTATATATCTATTATATATTGAAAAGTGGTGTGGATGATACAAGGATGGTATTTTATGTAGCAGAATCATAATTTATAAGAGACTTAATATAAGTGCAGGGAACTGATCTTTGATACCACATGAGAAGGAAAGAACAGAGAAAGGCACCTGCATGCTTCTCCTAGGGAGTGTCAGGTTTTCCAATTCCTTCTCCTTCTAGTTGAGGACATGGGACTCTTCATGATGGAATGTGGGGGGTTAATTTGCCTGGGCATTCTCAGAAAAGTGAGTTAAGTTGAGAGACATAACTTCACAGAGATGGTAAATCCAAGTTCTCTTCACATTTTTGTTTATTAAAAAGATATGAGTAATTCCAACAATTTGCATAAAATTTTATATGATATATATGTATGAATGTATTTAAACATACTTTTATTATCATTAAAACTGTCTAACTGTTGGGAGTTGTCCTGAATTACATTGCAATGACAGATACAAGCTATAATAAATCTTGCCATAACCTACAGAATTGGGTGGGAGAAAGGGTAAATGTAAACTTTAATCCATGCTTAATGGCAATGCTTCAGAATGTGTTCATCAATTGCAATGGATGTACCTCACTAATGAAGGATGTTGATAATGTGGGAAAATGTGGGAGTTGTGGGGAAAAATAGGAACCCCTATATTTCTTATGTGACTTTTGAATAATCTAAGTATCTTTAAAAAATAAAGAAATAAATTATGCAGCTGTAAGAAGAAATGAAATCGTTAAGCATATGACAACATGGATGAACCTGGAGGACATTATGTTGAGTGAAACAAGCCAGACAGAAAAGGACAAATACTGCATGAGTGCGTTACTATGTACCAAATATGTTGTGTAACATATTGTATAATGCAAAAAAAAAAATTATATGTATCCAGTACATTTAATTGAGAAATGTACTTTTATTCAACTATGTTTCCTTTTTAGTTTTAAATTGTTTGTATTTTCAATTATTAAATGTACAAAATAAAGTTTAAAAAAATGAACTGAAGAAAAAAAGAAACTGTTCTGAGTTTGAATCATGGGTACATCATAGCACTACTTAGAAAAGATGCAATGGCTGTTCTCTGGGGGTTAAATGTTGAAAAGCAAGAAAAGGGAACCTAAAGTAAGGATAAGAAATTCCTCCCCAGCTTTGTCCTGAGCCAGCTCCTGGGGTTGTACCCTCATTGCCCCCTGGTGGTCATGAATTTCCCCTGCAGCCCAGCCACCTCCTGTGCCCTGCAGGGGAAGTTTTTTTCTGGGCTCACAATGATTTCCCCTCACTGTGTCTCTTGCATAATAATACATGGCAGTGTCCTCGGTTCTCAGGCTGCTCAGTTTTAAATAAACTTCATTCTTGGAGGTGTCCCTGGTGATGCTGAATCAACACTGAAGAGATGGGTTATAGTTTGTGCTTCCACCAATTATCCTGCCAACCTACTCCAGCCCCTTTCCTGGAGCCTGGCAGATCCAATGCATAATATAGCCAGTTATAGATAATCCAGAGACTTTGCAGGTGAGTGACAGGGTCTATGAGGGCTTCACTGGGTCAGGTCCTGACTCCTGCAGCTACACCTGGAACAGAACACCTGAGGACAAGGAGAACCGCAGTAAGTCCAGTGCTCAGAGACAGTATCCCCATTACCTTCAAGTCTAAATCCTGAGACACTCTGGGAGCTGCCACCAGAAAGAGTAATAATCACAAGGCTTTCATGTTCTTGTGGATGAGGTCCATGTTGCCTAGGAAATATTATCCAGACTGAGGAGAAACCTGAATTTAAGTAAATGTTTGCTCTGATTTCATCTGTTCACCCATGTGGTGATTTGCATTTCAGAAGCAACTTTGCATGTAAAATGAAAGGGGATGAGGGGATGTCCTTTTCTGAAGGACACAGTGGTAGGAGGGTGCTGGCTGAGCCCTTGGGGAACACAGTCCTCTCCCAGCAGTGCCCCTCACCAAACCTAGATTCCTGTACTTCCAGACAGATAATGTGTTGAATGGGGAGTCAGATGTGGCCAAGGATCAAAAATGGATGTAGGAATATGTTCATTGTACCCCAGGGATTTTATATATATGTATATATGTATGTATGTATTTGTGTATGTCTGTTTACATACATATCTATTTCATATACATGGAATATATAATTTGCATATAATATATAATATGTATATATGCCCTGACAATGTTGATTATAATGGATTCTATTTGATTTTTGAATTATTAGTGGAGGAAATGATGTTTGGTGCCACTTTATCCAATTTGTTGATGTAATTCCTCAGTTGTAATTTCATGTGTGAAATTTAAGTGAGTTGTCAGAGCTGTTATGTATTTTCATTACTCATATTAATGGTATAATTCCCTCTGGGAGTCAGGAAGGCCCTGTATGTGCCCTTCCCTCTGACCACTATAACTGCCCAAGCACTCTTTGTCTTGTTCTGCCCCTGACAAGTCTCAGCTTTGCTACTGGGCAGGTCAACCCCACTCACCATCAGTCTCCTCACCTGAACATTGACTGACTTTGATTCAATCATCCCTGAATATGTCTTTCTAACTTATCAAATGATTAACATAACATGAAAGTAGCATATTGCAACCTGGCTATTCAATATTATTAGTTAAAGTTTAAATAATACATTTAGTAAGACCTTTATCTCTAGCCTGGTTCCAAGTTGATGAGGCAGCAACATAATGTGAAAAAGAATTGGCCTGGATACTAAAGTCACCAGTGTTTAGAGTAGGATTTGGGGATTCAGAAGAATATCATAAGGCAGCTTCCAAGACTAGGATCTGGTGCCTCAGGAAGTTCATGCATGGAGGTGCTGTGAGGGGAGGTGCCAGCAGGAAAACGAAATCCATGTGGAGTGAATTTTGTAGCTGTGAGGACACTGTGTTGAAAATCAAAGTGCATTTGTCATGGGTGACATATTTTCACATCTCCCTGTTTGTTACATTGATTGTGAGATTGGCATTTGGCTACATCAATTTATGTAGAAGAACTTCTGTATATATTGTTTGTTTCACAAAACTTTATACTTTTATTTATCAGTGAAAACAACCAAATTTAAATGCATAATGAAATTTCACTGAACTTCTGTCTTAAGCCATGTAGCAGAGTCAAGATCAGGTTTATGAGATCCTTCTCCTAAGATGAATAGAGAAGTCATAAGAAGACCCAGATGCTGAAAGTAACTCTCTTATACTCCCCTTACACATGCTCCTGTTACCCCAGCACTTGTCCCTGGTTCTGACCCTGGACTTGGTGGTCCTGAGCTCCCATGCACCTGCCCCTCATCCTGGTCCCTGGGATGAGTGCTTCTGACTTCTTCCTACCCCTCTTCCTGACCCCTTAGATCCACAGCCCTGACTTTATTTGGTGAGAAAGCATCTCTAATGGTGCCTCAATTTGGACTTTTCATGGTCTTGTAACTGTAAGCCATTACCCCAAATAAATCCCTTTACAAAAGCCAACAGACATCTGGTACTTTGCATCACTGGCATTTGGCAAGATAAAATAAATTGTATACATATTGAGGAGAAGAAATAAAATTATATTTATTCATAGATAACACAATTATCTATATAGATAATAACAATATATTGTCATAAATCTCAGTATATTAATAAACTAAAAAGCAAGTTTAGCAATGTTACAGGATAAAAGACTACTATACAAAAGCTAATAGTTTTTCTATATGCTAGCAGCAAACACTTGAAATTAGAAAAAATAATATTTATAATGGCACCAATAATGGTTTGCATTTTGCACACCAAAAAACATGTAAGAAAACATTCCCAGTCCAACTGAATGTGGTCTTATTATAGAAATGGGGTCATTACTGATGTATTTAGGCAAATTAGAATGAGTTTGTAAAGGTGTTAGCTTGGCACATAATTCAATATGGCTGGAATTCTTATAAGAAGAGGAAGTATAGACACACATAGATTTGAGTATACCATGTAACCACTAAGGTCAGAATGCCATGGGTTGCTGGGAAGCCACCACCAAAACCAGGAATAGATTCTTACCCAAAGCCTTTGAAGGAATCATCACCTTGCTAGGACATTGATTTCACACTTCTCACCTCCAGAACCATGAGGCAGTACAATCTGTCTTTTAAGCCCCCAGACTGTGGCATCTGTTACAGCAGCCATAGTAAAATAAGGCAGCACCAAAAATTAAAATACAGAGGTATTAATCTAAGAAATATATAGAGGATTTATATGCAAAACTACAAAAGTCTTATGCAAGAAACCATGTCCTTGAGTTGCAATATTCAATATTGTTAAAACATCAGTTCTCTGTAACTTGACTTGTAGATATGATACAATACTGATCAAATCTGAGCAGCTATTTAGAAGAACAGACAAATTGATTTTAAATTTTATATGGAATTACAAGACACCTAGTATAGTTAACACAATCCTGAAATATAAGGCACGCTTTCAATATTTAGTATAAAACCATATTAATGAGGACACTGTGGTGTTTAAGTAGGTTTGGGTTTATAGATCAATGAAAGAAAATAAGGAGCCAATAAATGGACCCACATGAATACACTCAACTTGCATTTATCAGAGCACAAAGAAATCAATGGAGAAAGAGTGGTATCTACAACAAATGATGCTGGGATATTTTTTAAAGTAAACAACCCAATTCAAATAAATAATCTAGACCCAGACCTTATACGTTTCAAAAAAATCAACTCAAAATGGATCATATACCTATACATGAAACACAAAAGTATAAAACTCCAGGAAGATAGTGTAGAAGAATATCTAATTTAACTTTGGTTTGAGGATGAGCTCTTAGAGTCAACAAAAAACCAAAAGTTGGAATTTATGAAAAATAAACTCTTTTGCTCTAGGAAACACACTTTTAAGAGAGAAAAAAATCAAACCATCTGGATGACCAAGACTCAAGTTTGCTGTATTCTCACAAAATCTTGGACCACTACCTAACACTGACAGACCTATATTCCCCAGTATTCCAGAGAACAATTATATGGATGTAGTAAGTGAAAAATTGCTGACCAATAAAACACAACTTTAAAATGGTAGAAGAAACTTCAGGTACCCTTTCTGGCCCTGGCCCTATACCTTCCCTGTCATTTTGTGAAACCAGCCTCATCCCTTATTGTGGATCTCTGGCACTATTCTGGAAGGAGAAGAGTAAACCCTATGACCATAATGGGGTGGATATGTATTAGTGCCAGCCTATCAGGTGGCATCCGGGAAGGATGAACCAGGAAACTCTTCTTGGGATCATCCCCACAGAACTTGCCCTGAAAGCAGAAGTAGGTTTCAGATAGCTAAAGCAGTGTAAGAAACAATTAAGTCCAGTGGTCCTGGGGAAAAGGATTACCTGCTTTAAGGTATAAAATAGAGCAGCCAGGAGGGGGAGAAAGTCAAGTTCCTAAGGAACAGAGGGGGAATTTGGATTCCTGTAAATGGAGGGATGCTTAGGGCCACTAGTGAGTACAAGCCCAGGACATTTAGTAGGCAAAGGATAGAGCAAGACAGAGAGGACTTCAGTTTAAGTTGTCCTCAGGCTGATATTCTTGATAGCAGGACTAAACACTGAAGTGCACCACCATGAAAAGCAGAAACAATTTGCAAAGACTGGGAAAGATGTTTTGTTGTTTGTTTGTTTGTTTTATTTTGGTTTGGTTCATTAGCTCCAGGCACTCAAGGGTATCTCTGCCATAACATTGGATGAAGACAATCTTAAGGAAGAGACATTTTAGGGACTTTCCTAGAGTTCACAAGTGCCTGAGCTCCTGGAAGCAAGGCCAGCCTATCAAAAAAGAAACAAGGTTCAGACACACCATGTCCCACATTTCTTTTTTATCATTTCTCTCAGGACAGTTCAGCACCCTCCACAGAGTTGATAGCTAAGGAAGACCTTCCAGGATTCTTGACAACAAGTGAGGCTGTGACTCCATGAGACATCTGCCACCTATGAGACATGGGTTGTTTTCCCAGGTCCATCAGGTGAGCTGACAAATCAGGGTCAGACTGCTATGGATTTGGATTATTCACAGCCTTAAGCCATGTCCATTATGGAGTAAACAAGATGAGGCACCTGGATGATGCACCTAGGGCCATGTCAGGCTGTCTCCTCTTTATGTTCCTTTTCCCTCAAGTCAAAGGGCTCTACTTGGTGTGGGGAGATAATCTGGACAACAATAATAATGAAAAACCCAGGAGAGGAAGGATATAAACATATATACTCACACTTTGGGAAAAGAAAGTGGGGTTTTAAATTTTCAATTTAAATAAAAACATTCTACCATAAAATAACCTGTCCCAATGTTGACTGAACAATCATGCAAATTCAATATTATTATTTATTATTTTTATATTTTGCCCAGGCACAGACAGGACAGAGAATTAGATCCTGAGAATTAATTGCATAGTGTCAGAGTGTTAGTTGAATGAAGGTTGTTCATACTTTCAGTCTAATCCAGAAAAACAAAATGAAGAAAATTACTTTATATGTGTGAATAAAATATCATATAATATCTAATAGCATTGCAAATATATATTCTGTGATTGAAACTTGGAAACATAATGGCATTACTTAGAATAGATATAGTGGTGAATCCCTAGGGATTCAATGTTTTTAAGAAAGAAGGGGGAACCTTCTATTATTATGGAACCCCTGGTTTCCCAAAATCTTCCTTGAAACTGTGCCTAGAATTGGTCATTACTGTGGGTGGGCCATGAGTGCCCCCTGCCATCAGCGCCCTTCTGCATGGGGATGTTTGTGTCAGGGCTCACACTGACTCCCCCTCACTGTGGGTTTTGCACAGTAATACACAGCTGTGTCCTCAGCAATCACAGAGCTCAACTGCACATAGAACTGATTCTTGGATATGTCTCTTGAGGTGGCAAGTCAGCACTTGTGTGCTGAATCATGGTCTGTAATCTCATTATAATATATTGTTGACAACCACTACAGCCCCTTCCCTGGGGGCTGATGGGTCGATTCCCAGCAGTAACCACTGGTTGTGATGGAGAATCCAGAGACAGAGCAAGTGAGGGACAGGGTCTGGGAGGACTTCACAAGTCCTGGGCCTGACTCCTGCTGCTGCACCTGGGACTGGACACCTGAGGACAAAGAGAACCTCAGTGAGTCCAGTGCTCAGATGCATCCTCCTCATTACCTTCATGTCTGAATCCTTAGACACTCACTTCTGGGAAGCACAACCAGAAAAAGGAAGAATCACAAGGGCTTCATGCTCCTTTGTATGAAGTCCATGGATTGCAGACAATATTTTCCTGTTTCAGGGGATGCTAAATTTAAGTATATGTATACTGTGTTTTCATCCATTGACCCAAGTGGCAATTTGCATGGAGGAGGTGCTTTTGTATGTAAAGGTCAAAGGGGCCAGGGGAAGTTCTGTGTATTTGGGATTTCTCTGGTAGGAAGAAGTTGGTTGATCTTTAGGGGAACATAATCCACCTCTTGGGGTTACACTTCACTAAGTACAGTGCTTTCATTTTACAGGCCATGGAAACTTCTGGATGGAGCTGATAAGGGAGGCAGATGCAGCCAATGAACATGGATTTCTTTGAATATACAGTCAATGTGTCTCTACTTTAATGGATATACATATTTATCAAATATCCAACACAAACACATGGACTGTAATCTGCTCAATAAATAATCAGGTATCTATCTCTTCTGTTACTTGACTTTTATTGGAATCCTAAATAAATGGGCTCACCTCAAAATTAAAAACTTCACCTCAAAGGATGTGATTTAAAAAATGAAAAGGCAGCCTACCCAATGGGAGAAAATATTTGGCAACCATATATCTAATAGGAGCTTAATATCCTGCATATATAAAGAAATCCTACACCTCAAAAATAAAAAGACAAACAACCCATTTAAAAAATGGGCAAGTGACCTGTAAAGACACTTCTCCAAGGAAGAAATAGAAATGGCTCAAAAGCACATGAAAAAATGCTCTACATCACAAGCTATTAAGGAAATGCAAATCAAAACTACAATGAGATACCATCTTACACCTATCAGAAAGGCAGAAACTAAAAAAACAGCAGACTGTTGGAGAGGATGTGGAGGAATAGGAACCCTCATCCACTGCTGGTGGGATTGTGGAATGGTCCAGCCACTGTGCAGGACAGTTTGACGGTTCCTCAGAAAACCAACAATTGATCTTCTGTATAATCCAGCAATTCCACTGCTGGTTATATACCCAAAAGAACTGAAAGCAAAGACACGAATAGATATATGCACACCAAAGTTCATAGCAGCATTGTTCACAATTGCCAAAAGTTGGAATCAGCCCTGGTGCCCATTAACAGATGAATTGATAAACAAAATGTGGTACATACATACAATGGAATATTACTCAGTTGTAAGATGAAATAAAGTGTTAAAACATGGAATAACATGGATGAATCTTTAAGACCTTATGTTTAGTGAAGCAAGTCAGACATTGAAAGAGGAACAGTATATGACCTCACTGATTTGAATTGAGGAAAAAGAGCAGTCTATGAGAACCATTGTCTGAAAGATAGGTTAACAAGGGAGAGAAAGAGAAGAGTAGGTTGTGAGCCATTACCCATATGGACATAATCTATGGTATAGTGATAGGATATAGTTGCATATCGTAGGCTAGGACAGGTGGGTAGTGATATTACTGGGTTTGGTGGTGCAGGGTTGACAGCTGGGTAGATTAGGAAGGGCAGGCTAGAATACCCAGGGCATGTAACTATGAATCTTGTCATCCAATGAGTCAAGACAGGGGAGTGTCATGTGCCCCAGGGGGATGGGGAGGAAGGAACAGAAAAGATCAAAGAGGGGAATTTAGTGGTCAGGGGAAATGTTTTATATTACCTTATACTAATGGACACAGGACATGGTAAATATCATCAAAAATTATTAAACTGTAACGTCTAAATTGTAAACTATACTGTAAACCATTGACAATGTTTAGTAGCTATGTTTCACTATCTGTATAACAGTAACAAGAATGCTACCATCCACACACACACAAAAAAGGTTTAATATGGGGTGAGGAAAGCAGAAGGAGGTTGGGTATATGAGAGTCTCTAGTATTCTGTGTGTGAGTTTGCTGTGACCTAAAACTTCCTTGAAAATTAAATGAAAATTTGGGACACACTGGGAAATGAGAGTGGAAGGTGCCACGGTACAGACTGGACACCCACTAATGCAGTGATAAAAGGAAAAAAATTAAAAAAAATTTTTTTCTCATTTTTTGTATGTCCCAATCCATTAATTATATTTTATTTTTAGTTTTTTTTTCTGAGTTTCCATCTACTTTATCTCTTGCATTTAAGCTTATCATTATTATTTCATTTTCCTATTAACTCTATTTGGCTATTATATGGGCTTCATCTTCAAGGAAGGTTTAGATCACAGAAG
This sequence comes from Tolypeutes matacus, assembly GCA_026826555.1. Classification (NCBI taxonomy): domain Eukaryota; kingdom Metazoa; phylum Chordata; class Mammalia; order Cingulata; family Chlamyphoridae; genus Tolypeutes; species Tolypeutes matacus. The sequence goes on from JAKSZT010054452.1 coordinate 466,020, forward strand.
GGTTACAACTAGGATAGGAGAGGATCATTGGTGGGGGGTGTCTGGGATAGGGGTTTCATGGGAGGAAATTCACCTGAATATGCATGAAAGATATATAAAAATGTTCAAATGATCAAGTGGTGGGATATGGTAACAGTGGGTAGACAGTCACTCAATAAATGAGGGAATACTGAATTCCCAGCCTGGAGAGCTCTGCCATATTCTCCAACGGAGCAGAAACAGTCCCCTGAGTGCAGGGGCAGTGTCTGGCAAAGGAGGATGGTCCACTTATAGGTTCTTGTTATTGAGGACTAGCTTTATGAATCTTTGCTCTTGTAATTGAAACTTAGCCTACTGTTATGGGGTGCCTAAGGATTGCCACCTGAGATCCTCCTTGTGGCTCAAATGTGGCCTCTCTCTAAGCCAAACTCAGCATATGAATGCATTACCTCCCCCCCAGCATGGGACATGACTCCTAGGGATGAGCCTCCCTGGCAATGAGGGATTAATACGAAGTGCCAACTGGCAATATGACTGGAAAAATACCTTGAATAAAAGGGGGAAAAGGTAAAGACAAATGAGTTCATGTGGCTAAGAGACTTCAAAGAGAGTCGGGAGGTCATCCCAGAGGTAATGCTTACGCACACCTCAATAGGATCTGATAGAACACCAAAGTGGATATCACCCCAACAGAGGGGCTCCTGAGGGCTCTGGAGACACCCAGGTCCTATCTAAGGGGGGATAGCTCCAGAAATTGATTCCTTATCAGTGGGCTCTACTTTGGAATCTGTGCTCCTGAGAGTGACAAAGTTGGACTCAAATAAGTCCTCCCCCTTGTACACAGTCCATCAGTCCCTTCTATTCAAACATATATGTGATGCTGGAGTTTGTTGGTGTACTTCCAGAGACTGGAGCCTCTAGCCTTCCCATGTGCCAGCTGTGCCTGGAATCTTGGTGGAGCTGTAACTCCTACTCTACAGCTCAATGGACTTACCCAAGTCACCTGGTGAGGAGACGATGATGGACAATGGCCATCCCAGGGAATGGAGAGAGCCTGTAGCTGCAGGCAGGATAATCCCATCCACCATATCCATGGGATATGAGCCCCATCTCACTTGGAGGTGGAGTGGACATCACCATCCCAGACTCCTCAGGATTGGGGGAAGAGCTATGGCCTAGAGTGGACTTACTGGTATTCTGTTGGAGACATATTGTGATTCAAGCAATGGAAGAAATTATAACAGTGAGGTGGAGCCAGTGGCCACTAGATGCTTTTGGGGCAGGAAAGGGAAAAGCAGTAATAAAACAGGTGCTTTTTCAGGACTTGGGAATTATCCTGAATGTAATTGACATTACAATGACAGATATAGGCCATTTTACATCAGCATATACCAGGCAGAACTGTGTGGGAGAGAGTGTGGTCTACAATGTGAACTATGGTCCGTGCTTAATGACAAAGCCCCAGAATGTGTATATCCAATTGCAGGTGATGTCCCACACACATGAAAGATGTTTACGTGGGATGTTATGGGAGGTGTGAGTGGTGTGGAACATGGGAACCCCTGTAATTTTTGTGTAACATTTATGTAATCTTAGCATCTTTTAAAATATATATATAAAATAACATTAATGTAAGCAAATGCTCATATATGCATATATATTTATTTTTAAGAATAAAATAAAATAAAGTAATATTAGTGTAAATTGGCTTAAATTTTAATATCTGCAATATATTAAATAATCACCACTGATGTTAAATTCTTGGTTATGGAAAATATATCATTCATGTGTAAGATGTCACATTATGTAAAATTAGACAAAGGTTATATTTGACATCAATTTTTTTGTACATTTGAAATTATTCTAAATTAAAAATTAGAAAAGATAAATACCAACAGAAATGTAAAAATCACAAGAACATATGGAATAGATTTTTGAGATGTATTTTATCATATTCATGATAATTTTAAAGATATATTGTCCAATAGATACCTGCATAAGTGAAAGTGTATATACTTATATCATCATTATCAGTCAAGATTCTAAGAATACATATAATAGATTGAAGTGTTTTTTTAACAAATAAATTTTAATGATACATATTAATAAAGTATACAATTCATCCAAAGTGTACAACCCATTTTATTTGGTATAATCACATCAGCTGATTGTGCACTTTGGATCATTTGTATGGTCTATGAATATATCTCAATAAAACTGATTAATAAATAAGTAATTTTGCAAAAATAGCCAGAAATAGTGGCTATGTACAGCAGAGGGATCATAGAGAGATTGAGAGATGAAGAATTTTCCTGTTTTTTAATTTTTATTTTTATTAATATTGAAATAATGAAGTGTTTATACTATATTTTATTTCTTACAAGATAGGTGAATGTGATATTAAATTAGCATTTACTTTACCAATAGTGAGCATGAGAGCATTATGTCTTTAGTAAATTTGTACACTATTTCCTTAATAGGATGACATTTTATTCTTCCTTACTATTTTTACAAACAAATGTAGTGATTTTGTTTAGGCATTACAACATTATCATTTACAATATCTCTACAATGTTTCTGTTACCTTTTAGCACATTAAACATTTAGATTTTAAGTTGTCAGGTTTATACTGTATGTTCAATCATCAAAATCATACACCAACAAACACCTACAATGATACATCAATATGCTCATGAAAAATAAAGTAGTACTCATACACATGACACACACATTCCTGGAATACTATTCTAAGTACTTTATCTGCTTGAATTTTCTTGTATTTTTAGTGTGAGGTAGTGGGTAAATTGATGTTCTCCTATGTGTATTTCTCTTTTGATTATAGATTCTATCCTTCCTAAATGTAATTCATAATATAAAATGGAAGTCAGTTCTTGGCTTTTTAAAATTTATTTTCCAAATTATGCCAATAGTATACTTTTTACTATCAGTGACTTATGTTTTTTTTTTTTTTTTTTACCAGGAGGTCCCAGGGATTGAACCCTGGTCCCTCCATATGGGAGACGGATGCCCAACCACTTGAGCCACATCCGACCCCAATCAGTGATTTATTAATGAATTTCCTAAATGCTGACACTAGTCTTCAATTTTATAATTTTCAATGTTTGCACAAATTAAGACATTTCATTACATTGATATGAGCTTTGGATTGAAAGTTAATAAGTAAATTACAGATGGAATTGTTATGTGTAGATGTTGAATAAAAATTGTAGAGTTTCTTCAGTTTTAAAGAACCCTAAATGCCTCAGAATTTTCAGAAATATTGACTGAAATTAATATAGGTTTCCTAGATTTCATTCACACGTGACCTTCCAGGGGGATTCTAAGGATAGGCAAGACATTTGGGGTTTGGACAATATGGCCAATGCACTAGGCAGACCTGCAGTGTGTACTCAGGGAGCAGCAGTAGCAGCAGGTCTCTCTGCCACTCTCAGTAGAAGTGAGCAGAAAGGGTGTGGCCATGATGCTTGCAGCACCCTAGAAAAGGAGCTGGGGGTCATGTGGTTGGCAGGTGGAGTAGTATTCTATAGAGTGGTGTTATTGGGCTGAATTGGGATGGCAGCAGTGAGAATGAAGAGATGTCACTGGTTGACCAATGAAGGGGAGATAAAGGGAGTTGGTGCCTCATTGAAGGGAGCAGGAGGGCCATTGAGGTGTCTCAGATGATGCTTACTTTCCTGGTGTTGGCAAGAAGGGAAGCTGGTGAATCTCACTGAGATGGTGATGCACAGGAACCATGGAGAAGAGAAGGATGCAAGCCATTAAAATGGTATTTCAGCTCCATGCAGGGCAGATAAGCACGCACAAACAAAAGACACCTCATATTAATATTTTACATTGACTTGTCTTGGGTGAGAAGAGTATTACTACTTTATGACAATGTAGTAAAACAAAACTCCTGGCACAGCACTAAAGTTTGAATTAAAGTTGCTTGATTTCCTTGTTGGCAATAATATACCAAAGATAATTGCTAGCAGCAGCCTGAGACATAAAAGACTAAATGCCTATTCTATATTAACCATTGTAAGATGAGAGAGATCAGGGACTTGTTAAAGAAAAAAAAATAGTTTGGAGGGAAGATGTTTGCTGGACAGGAACAGGAAATGCTCACCCCCTGGTGGTACAGATGTCCACTGCAGCCCTGCAGGGGAGTTTTTGTCTGGCCTCAGGCTGAATTCCCCTCACTGTGTCTCACACAGTAATACATGGCTTTGTCCTCAGCTTTCAGGTTGGTCATTTCAAGAGAGGTTGTGCTCATAAAGTTGTCCCTAGGAACTGTGAATCATCCATCTCTAAATTGATGGAGTATACATTGAGTGTTTCTAGTTGATTGACTCACTAATGCCACCCACCCCTTCCCCTGTCCTGGATCCTAAGAGGCACAGTTCCTTACATAATCAGAAAAGATGAATCCAGGGGCTTTACAGGAGAGGCTCAGAGGACCACCAGGCTGTCTCCCATAAGCCCCCAAATCCACCAGCTGAATATTTCACAGGATAGCTGCAGCCACAGAGACAACAGAGTGAGGACAACTCATGTAGAGCAGTCACAGCTGAGCCTGATGAAGGAGGGAGGTTACATTTACAGAGATGAGGAGAGAAGCCCAGATCAGTGCAGCCCCTATGGGGGTGGTCCCTGAGGAAAGGCAAAGATAAGGGGCTGAGCTCCTCAACAGGTACTGCAAGGACAGCTGAACTGCTTTCCATGAGCAGGGGCAGGGGCAAAATTTGCATCTCTCTCTCCCTGTGGGCACATTTGAGCTGTACAACAGGGCTCCTTGAAGGAAATACATAGAGATGGAGAGGACAGATCCATGGCAGAAGTAAGAACTAAAGATAATTCTTCAGGACAAGACAGAAGGGTGCTTAGAGGAGGTAGGGCTGAGAGCACAATTTCAACTTTTGGAGAGAGATGGGCCTGTGCCCCAGGATTCTGGGAGAGCAGGGCGACTGAACAAGCCCTTCACAGTCACTCCAGGAGGCCAAGTACCCATATTTGACTCTCAGACCTTGAAATCTAATGGACATTTCCCTGATGAGTTTCAGAGATGACTGGAACCTATGACCTCTATTTAAATTCTAATTGATACCTTCTAGAATGGCAATATCTATCCTATGCCAGTCCTACCATCACATTTAGAAAACAAATATTTTCCTAGTTCTCACAGGTCAACAAATACAGAAGAATTTTCTCTAGTAGGGAACATACTCATAACTGATTTTGATGACATGGAGTAGGTATTGAAATGAAATGACTTAAGGCTTTCATGAAATTCAGATGGGGTAAATGTATTTTGCATGTACTAAAAATATGTCTGTGGCTTCCAGGGTTCAGAATTTGCTATTTATTTGTTTATTGACCAAAGACATATCTTGATATTAATCTGTGTTCCTGTGGGTGTAAAGCCATTTATAAATGGGGCCTTTTGAAGGTGTATTATCAGTTAAGGTGTAAAATCATATTTCAGAATATGATCTTCTAAGATACAAATCATGTGTGGGCAAACTGGATGAGGTTAGTTCATCTACATGCCTGAAGGCAATTTTAAGAGCAGAAATTTGGACTCAAAGAAAGAAGTGAGAACTTGGAAGGAAGGGGGGGAAGGAGAGACTGTAATGCAATGGGAGGCAGAAATATAAGCCAATGAATCACAAGGATTGTCATTATTCAGCAACAAAATGCTGCAGATGTTAGGAGGAAAGCATATTCTTGCTTGTACTTTGATTTTGGATTTCTAGCCTTTGAAATATGTGTGCTGATATATTCCTCTTGTTAAGCTAACTAGTGGATTTGCAATAGTACCATAGCAATTTAAAACAATGTTCCCTATAATCTTATGAAAGAATTTCCAAATATTAAATGAAGGACAAACAGGTAGAAATCACTGATCTTTAGAAATATTTTTTGCATTGATTTCTAATTGTTGTAGGATTCATTTCCCTGAAGTTTGGCATAGGCCCTCTGAACTAATGAATAATAAATTAAAATTATATTTATTATGGCATTGCAAGTTGGCCTGACAAAATGAGGCCCATAGATTATACCCAAGTTAAAATATTTAATGCAGCCTAATGTTAACAAAAATGGTGCTTTTGAGGATTGAAAGCTGCTATATATGAATTACAGTAATGTTGATTATCCCTAGTGCTTCTCCATTTAACAGCCATATCTAGTCTGTTCTTAAATTTGGATAGATTTATGGTATCTCAATTTCAGTTGTAATAGTCATAAGGCTGTGACTATACACATTATGACTGCCATACTCAGTCCATTCAATGAGAAACTGAAAAATATTTTGCTCATATATATTTGAATAATATTTTCTCTTTATTGCACACTTGAACAACCTATCAGTTTCAATCTAGTGAACTTATTGAATAAAAGATGCCATATGTATCAGCTAATATAAAATAAAAATAACAATGAAATTATTTGAAAAACATTTGTCTATATGATACCAGAATAAAACAGTTAAAAACATATAACCCTAAAACATAAACAGTGAACCTTGATGTAAATTTTGGACTACATATAATAGCATAATCATAACAATATTGTCCCATCAATTGCAACAAAAGTAAGATACTAATCAATAGTGTTAATAGGTAAAACTGGGTTTGTATGTGGGTGTATATATGGGAAATTTGTACTTTCTGCATGCTTTAGATATAAACCTATGACTGAACTAGTAAATACATAGTATTTTATCATTATGCTTGAACACATATACTTAGAAAATAGGGATGTTATTAGACCTAAAAATTGAATGCTAAATATGGTGATTATATGCAGAAGAAATTCTGTGTTTACATGTATTGCACCTGTTTATGGTTTTATTTCCCCATGATAAACCAAGAGAACCTAATTTATTTGTGTTATTCATTTATTTAGTTATGGCAGCTGCACTTGTTCTGTTCACTTGAGAGTTTCACTAACAGGCCCCACAAGGTGGGGCTACTAGAATTGTATCAAGGACTGGCTTATGGAATGACATTTTTTATCTTAAAAACCCCACATGAGATGATTTCTATAGTTTGTACCATTAATACAAATGCTACAAGACCATACCACACACAGGCACAATTTCATGGGCAGAATTTTGTCCACCTGCACTTGAAGATTAAGTCAACAATGTCAGTTGAGCCCAATTTTCTCCCCAGAGCAGGACACCTGAAATATTTGGAAAAGTGTGCCCTCCACCTCCTGAGGCTCCCTTTATGCTGCTCACCTCAGGACCCTCACAGCATCCTGGGCCATGATGGTTTTTCTTTATGACTGCTTGCAAAGCAAAAAGAAGGAAATTCTTTTATGGGATCCTTTACATATGATGAAGCATTTTCATATTTCAAAATTTTTGAAATTAAAAAATGTGCATATACTTGCAAAAAAAAAAATGAAACACTGAGTGAACAATAAGTAAATTTGACCATGAATTGCCCTCTCTTTCCTGGCTAATAAATGATAAGCAACATGGCCCCATTCCATCACCCTCCACCATCCAATTCTAAAGAATCACATCTGCATCCTCATAGAAGGCAGCAGTGCTTCTCTCACAGTTAATTAAGTATTTCCTTCTTGAAATGAGCACACACATGTCTCCATGTAGTGGTGGCAGTTATGCAAAAATGGAAATCTCTCAATGAAACATGTCCATCTTGAAAGTTTCCACTAGATCCCCCAGGATTAAACACTCTCATTTTGTAAGGAATATTTTGCAAAGCACATGGGATTTGACCTGAATCATTATGTAAGACATGAAAATTGCTTCTTCCTGACATTGCTAGGATTGAGAAAAAAAGGATTATTTTTCCCTTTAGAGTATTGAAGGGATATAAATGAGTGAGGATAGTCAGGGAGAGGTTAGGGAATGAAACAGATTTCTTAGACAAAAGGCCATATGGAAGCAGTCACTTCATGCAGCTGTTAACCTGCTTCCTGTGTGTTGTGGTCATCATGTGGAGCACCAAGGACTCAGTTCACAAAGAAAGACCTGGTCATGTCCTCCAGATCTCACAGAACACTGGAAGCCAATCAGCAGTTCACCCCAAGTACACAGGAATTGGAAGTGGTATGACTGAGCAGCACAAGAAATCAGCATATTTACATCCCATTTGACCTAACAACAATTATCTGCATGGAGAGACATACCCATTTGTATAAACTACACCACTCCACACACAGTAGGCAGAGGAGAAAGTTGTTGTCAGTGGGGAGTAAGGATGTCCCCTCAACCTTTCACAGGTAGGAGACACAGCTTGAGCCACAAACTGTCTTCCAGGTAATGGGCTTAAGCACTGGCATTTGGACCACAGGAACCACATCATCCATTTACAGGGAGCTGAAGAAGCAAAGAGAAATCTGGGAATAAAGATTAGGGATGAATCCAAAGTACTGGAAAGTAGACACCCATCCCAAGGAACAGAGAGTGTCTGCAACTGCAAGAATGATGGTTCCATCTATCTGCCCCTGGGATTGAATCTCCCTTTCCATTAGAAAAAGAGAAGTCATCACCATCCCAAAGACCTCAAGATTGTGGATGAACAATGAACTAAAGTAGATTTGTTCTCCTACTATAGAATTATCATTATTCTAGCAATGGAAGAACACTTATTGATGGGGCAGTGGCCACCAGAGGTTCTGAGGAATGTGAGAGGGAAGAATAGGTGTAATATGGAGATATTTTGGGGACATTGGGATTGTCCTGCATGACATTGCAATGATGGATACAGGCCACTATATATTTTGTCATAACATACAAAACTGTGTTGGACAGACTGTAAACTATAATGTAAACTGTAGTCCATGGTTAGTATCAGTGCTTCAATATGTGTTCATCAATTGTGAGAGATATACTACACTGATGAAGGATGTTGTTGAGGTGGGAGGGGGAGGGAGTGGGGCATACAGGAATCCTTTATATTTTTACATAACATTTTTTTCATCTAAAGCATCTTTAAAAATAAAAAAATATTGAAAGATTAGTGGAAAACAAAATGGATTGTCAGGCAATAGACAATTGGATCAATGTCTGATGTGCAAACTTTTGTGTGAGTAGGAGTGCAATTTGAAATCCATTACAATCTAGAGCCTAGACTAGCCTATCTCTTGGTTATCATGTGAAACACAGTGTCCTAAAGGGAATCTTACTGGGTCCTCTATCTTCAGTCTCAGTGTGAAAGACTCACGTGGTTGCCTTGAGCTACTCAGAATTTTGAACCTGGCAAACAATGGCAGAGTCATTTCTGACTTCATAAGAGAGAGTTGGCTGGTTTGCATGTGATTTTTGCTTCATTATATTGCAAAAGTTTTCTAATTCATGACATCAGAGGTAGGCACATAATATCAATGTTGAGATGCTCCCTGGGGAAGAAGTTAGTGGAGAGGAAGACTCAGACCCTGACAGGAAACCAGTCCTTACCCATCTCTCAGCACCTGCTCCTGCAATGGTTCCTTGTGCTCAGTGGATTCTGAGCACTCCCTCATCACCACCCCACAGAAGAGATTTTTGTCTGGGTTGGCATTGCTTTCACCTCACTGTCTTTTACACAGTATTAGAAGGCCATATCCTCACATTTCAGACTGTTCATTTGCAGATACAGCTGGTTCTTCTTGTCCCTGGGGGTGGTGAATCTTCCCTCCACAGAGTCCATGTAGTTTGTAATACCACCACTACTCATGGATGAGAACCACTCCAGCCCCTTCCCTGGAGCCTGGCAGACCCAGTCCATGTAATAGTCATCATTGTTGAATCCCAAGGCTGAACAGTAGAGGTGCAGGGACCCTCCTGGCTCTCTCAAGTCACTAGTGGATTCCATCAGCTGAACTTCACACAGGACACCTGCAAACAGACATTAGAAATTGAGTCACACACACAAATACAAATGCACACATATTCTCCTTGTACAAAACTAGTTTCTTGTAAATATTTCCATGGAAAATTGACAAAAGGAAAGTCCAGCTCAGCACACACTTCATGGTGTCCCCTATTCCACAGTCCTGGGCTCAGAATACAGAGATCTCAGACACAGGAGATGGGGTCCTCTCTCAGAGGTGCAAGGTCTGTCCTTGGATGGTTTTCAGGACCAAAGGGGCCCATTTGCATGTCCTTTCCCCATAGGGCACATCAACTCCTTCCCTGCATCTGAGGTTCTCCCCTGGTTCTGCATTCTCTGCATACAGAGCTCTCTGTGACAAGTTTTTTCATTGATATAAAGGCAGTGGCCACCAGAGGTTCTGAGGGGAATGAGAGAGAAAAATAGGTGTAATATGGGGGCATTTTGGGGACATTGGAATTGTCCTGCATGACACTGCAATAATGGATACAGGCCATTATACATTTTGTTATAACCTATAAAATTGTGCCATACAGAGTGTAAAGTATAATGTAAACTATAGTCCACAGTTAGAACCAATGTTTCAATATGTGTTTATCAATTGTAACAAATGTACCACACTAATGAAAGATGTTGTTAATGTGGGAAAGTGTGGGAGGGACATATGGAAATCCCCTATATTTTTATGTAAAATTTTATGTAATCTAAAGCTTTTTTAAAAATAAGAAAATTAATTTTTAAAGTCCTTAGATTTAGTGTAAGCCCCAGACCTAATAGGGAGCCAGCCCTTAACCACCTTCTTCCTTGCTCCTGGAAGTGGGAACTGTGCTCAGTTGTTGCTGATCCTCATTCCCAACCACCTCCAGACCCCTGCAAGGTAGAAGTAAGTCTGGACTCCCCCTGTCTCCCCTCACAGTATCTATCTCAGCAATATATGGCTGTGTCCTCAGCTCTGACTGTCCATCTGCAGACACAGAGGGTTCATGGTAACCATCTGGGGATGGCTAATTGGCCCTTCAGAGTTCTGTACTGTGTGTGGTAATGGCAGCATTACTAATGCCTGAGGCCACTCAAGCCCATCCCTGGAGCCTTCAGCACCCACTTCATGTTGTAGCTACTGGAGGTGAATCCAGAAGTTTCCAAGGAGAGTGTGAGAGACACCGTGGGTGGTATGAAATTTCACCCAGATTCCATCACCTGAACAACTGCAAGTACAGACATCCTGGTCAGGAAAATGGCCATACATATCCACTGTTTCTCTCTATCATATCAACTCACATTGTTCCCTGTAAAATGAACTTTTAAAACAGTGATGAGAAAACCCAGCTTAGCAAAATGCCCATATTGATTCATCTGTGCTCACTCCTGATCATCAAACCAGAACATCTGGGAATCCCTGGGCTTGGGCTCCTCTCCCAGACCTGCAGGGTCAGGGCTGGGCTGGTTTATATCAGCAAAGGGAGGGAAACTATTACAAGTCCTCCTCCTGCACTGTTAGTCTCAGGGTGGAGCCTTGGAAAAGGGAGCTGTTCCAGAGCAGCTATGAGTATCCTTAGGGAGTTGGGTTGTGGCAATGATGACATTTGGGACAATATTATTATTATTTGATTGTGCTGGACTAAACACTTAGAACCCTTGATCTTATTTCATTTGTACATAAATCCATAAACTTTGTGAAGAAGATATCTGTGTCACTCCATTTTACAGATGTGAAATTTTAAAAGGAAGGTTAGAATGCTTTGACAATGTGACCAAAGCCCATGTCTGCTGATAGTGAGCCCCAGTATCTGACCTGTGTTCCTCACCACTAGACTCAAAGGCTTCCCTGAGCCAACTAGAGGACAGAGTGGGGCATGCCTAGAGAGATTCGTAGCATCCTCCTTTGTGTAATGAGACCATTGTGTGATGTTGTTGTGTCCTTATTGTTGACCTAAAGAATGTAAAGAGAACCTGTGTTTAGCAGATGTATATAAAGTGCTTTGTGGCATTTCACAGGTCAAGATGTATCTCTCTATCTCTCCATCCTATACAAATCTATCCATTTGTTTCTTTGTGTCAGCTTTATTGAGTCATAATTCATAGATGATAATCATTATAATTTAATTGTAACATTTGGTATTTATATGTATGCTCACATGTGTAACTATCACCACCCCAATAGTGAGCTCCCAAATGTTTTCACTCATTACTCTTAATTTCTGCCTCCCACCGTTCTTTTCTCTCCAGGTAACAATTAATCTCCTCTTTAAAAAAATAGTTTTATTAAGGTACAAATTATATACCATAAAGTCCATCCATTCGAAGCATATAATTTGAT
>JAKSZT010054452.1:482918-511063 GCA_026826555.1 Tolypeutes matacus
ATTACCATATTAAAACAGCTGATATACAAAGGCCAAATGTTGAAGACAACCAGCAGCTTTGGATGATGCACTACTAAAAGAGCAACAAGTAAGCTAATTACAACAGACAGGTCATCAAATTTATGGAAGCAAGTTGGAATGATAACTTTTGTGAGGAAAGAAACAGTAAAAAACCAGATTTCTACACCCAGTGAAAAGAGTCTTTAAGTTGGAATTGCTCAGGTAGATAGAAACTGGGAGAATTTATTTCCAGGATAACCACCCTTTGATAAATACGTACAGGTATTTTTCAGGAGGAATGAATAATCTGTATGTTAGAAATTTGAAGTTATATAAATAATGCAAATCTTAGAGGTGAAATTTAATATTTTATCATCTTAACTGCATTGTAAGGTAATAACTTAAAGCAATAATAATTATAACCAGGCACTTCATTTTTATAACATACATAAAAGATAGAGGAAAACCAGTATGCAAGCAAGGAAAGGGAGGATTTGGAAATATACTGTCCTAGTGTCCTTACACACATAAAGTGATGGAACATATTTAGGGGTAGAATGAGATGATTTAAAAATGATTATTGTAATTCTTAAAGCAAACACTGAAAAGTTAATACAACAGCAAATAATAATTAAGAGAATAGCTATGATAAAAGATATAAAATGCTAATTTAAAGCAATAGATAGAAGAAACACTTGCCAAATATCAGTGATAGTGGTTTACTACAGATAGCAACACCTGAATATATAGCCTTGGTTGGTATCATTTAGATGTTCTTCATTTATTTCCACAATGCCAATGAGGTCAAGCCTGTGAAAAATGTTGTTCAAGCCTTCTATATTATTATTTATTTTTGTCTAATCTTCTATTACTTTTTTAGTTAGAAGGGAGGGAAAATAAATGGGATAAAATAGCAGATTTTGGGTCCCAGGTAGAGAGGAAAGGGGGTGAAAAGAAATAAAGAGGACTGATTTACAGACTACAATTCCCTGTTTCAGATTACAAAATACCCAGGTTTACTTGCATGCTGATCCAGGCAGGAGAGAAAGAAAGAACATGCCAGTTTGGCTTTTTTGCTTGCTTTTTAAATCATTAATTATTCTGCCCCTTTGCTAATATCAAGGGAGGAGTCCCAGTTGTTTGCTGTTTTGATTGGTAATCCTACCCATCATTCCCCTGTGAGGGCCCAATGATAAGGCCCCCTGGAAAATATCTGGGGCTTCTCCTGGCCTCAGGAGGAAATCTCCTCCAATTTGGGTTTCTCAAAGATTTTCTAGCAGCCATCTTGTGGGGTATTGATGGCCATATGTTTAATGGTGGCAGTTTTTCTGTCAGGTTCCAGAACCATCTATTGATTCCCTAATTTACTAGCCTGCCTCAACTCTGCCCTCAGAGAGTTTACATCTTTATTCTTAAAGGGATGCTGAAGGATGATAGTTATTCTTCTGTAATTACTTCCTGCTGGTTAGGGGCAGTAGGCCCTACTTGATGAGGTGTAAAACATTCTTGCTATTCTATCACAGTTGGAGTAAGACAAATCTGGCATTGTTGGTGAAGCTGGATGAAATCCCCATATGGCTAACAAGACATTGATTCTGGAAGGAATAAACTTAATTAAAACTTTAAAGATACAGGGTCTTACTAAAAGGACACTGGACCACAAAAGTAGAAAAGTCCAGGTGCCTATAATGGCTGCATCTTCCTGAAGTTAGTGGACTTTATTTTGCAGGTTTTGAACACTGTTTAGGACTATTTCAGAGTGATTTACATAGAGATGGCATTCTCCCTTAAGGAAAAGTCATGTTCCTCCCTGTGCTGCAGTTAGCATGTTAAGTGCCCTTCAATTTTACAGTACCATGGCAGCTACATAGTCTGTTTGCTGTTTTGGAGCTTATAAGATATGGTTGGTTTCTTTTATGCTGTTTAGTTCTAGGGAGTCATTGTAATAGATAATGGGGGCTTGGTATAAATTGCCAATCCCAGTTTTCCATGGTGGTGGTTATGCCTAAGATAGACAGAGGGGGATGAAAAGAAGCATTGCCCTTTTAGTTATTGTATAGGGAGAAACTACAGGAAATGAAACAGACAAGGTTTCTTAAGGGGTTCCTGGCTTGCCCTGCCCCTAGTAATGGTTGTTTGAGCTATAGTTAGAGGGAACAGCTGGCTTTGACACAGACACTATCTAGCTTTGTCTGTTGAAGAGGTATTTCAGGCTGTCCAATGACTGGCACTTGTACATCCCATCAGATGTTTCTGGTGAGCTGGCACTTCCCTGGGCAGCTGGCTTCACTCAGGATAAGTGCACCAAGCTGGGAGTTCTTTTAACTTTAACAGCTGAGGGTGTGAGCAGTACTACAGAGTCAGGTTCTTTCCATTTTGGCTCTAATTGAGAGTGAGGCATGTTTTCTTGCCAAGTTTTGATCAGAACCTGGTTTCCAGGTCCTGGGTGCAGAAAGGTTGTCCAATGGACCATCTCAAAGGGTCTAAGCTGAACTGGGTCTTAGGCACTTCATTTGCTGTTTCCCTTCTGGTGGGAAACAGCCCTGGCAGGATTGCCTGTGGGTCTGCCAGTCCTCCCCAGGGTATGAGTGGGACAGGTTCTGGAATAAGTGCTAAGAGGGAGACCTGGGTTAAGCATGTGTTTCACCTGGTGTGGGGTGAAGACTGAGAGGTTTCCCCCAAGTTAATTTGGTCACTTTTTAAAATTATAAGTGCTATTGTCCCCACAGCTCTTAGGCAAGGTGCCATTTTTTTATCCACACTAAGTCTTAGTGGGCATCCCTTGTATGTGATGGATTGCTTCTCCTTTCTTTCAGAACTTTATCTTTGACATTTGACATTCTGAGTAGTAGTTGTTGAATAGAGTACCAATTGCTTATGACTCCAATTATGGAGCTTTAAAATACATGAAATTAAGAAATGACTGATCTACATGGAGTAAAATGTACATTTATAGCTAGAAATACTTTTTCTCAATAATCAATAGAATCATGGTAAATGTGTAGAAGTAAAAAGCAAAGTACTAAAAAGTTAAGTTCATTTGATATGCTATATATTACACTGGAAGTATTTAGAAAATGTGTCAATATTAAAAGAGATAAGACCTCAGCATTGTCAAATTCTTGTTCATTCAAATGAGATCTTCAATACACTGCAGGTTGCCTATCCATTTGAGTTACTGGTTGGGTTGGTCACTGAAAAAAATGTATCTACTATATCTCTGGTTGTGCTCCTGGAGTCGATGGAGACTATGTTGCAGTTTTGAACTCCTACAGAATCCAGTGATGGCTCAATATGATCAGATGTACAGTAGATATTGCCTCCAGATTGGCACTGTTTCATAGTGCTGGAGGAGTGCTATGCACCAGGCTGGTGGAATACTGGAGCCTACCTTCCTAGCTTTTCTATAGGTTTAACAGTTCTGCAGCATGCTGCCTGTGTGAAGGACATACCAAGTGGAGCAGTGATTACCAGAGTGATGTGAGTAGAACTTAAACATGATTGGCATTATGGGCTGCTCCTGTGGAGAGATAACATGTAAGATATTGTAAACCTGGAGCTTAAATCTATTAATTGGAGCTCAAAAAGAAGCTTATGCACTAAGAAATGCATTAATTAATATCAATACTAATATAGGAGGAATATATCTCTCTTATTCCAGATATATGCCTATTGATTATGGTAGTATTTTTTTCTATTTTAGACCATATGTGGAGGGATATAGAACATGTTAAAAGTCCTGGTAAACTTCATTTTCTAATTAGTTAATGAATGTGCCTGAAGCAGATGCTTCAGTTCATTGACCATGAGTGCCCCATATAGGTTACTTTATATATTTTTGTTCATGTAAGATTTTAAAAATTGTTACCCCATCAAATTTTATTTAAAATAAAAATAAAATGATTAAAATATGCATCTCTGGGTTTTTTTTTTTGGGGGGGGGATATGGGAATTGTCCTGAGTGACATTGCAATGACATATAGGCAATTTTATATCATCAGATAACATGCAGAACTGTGAGGGATAGAGTGTGGTCTACAATGTGAAGTATGGTCCACACTTAATGGCAAAGCCCCAGAATGTGTTTATCAATTGCAATTAATGTGCCACACTAATGAAGGATGTTTATGTGGGAGGTTGTGGGAGGTGTGGGAGGTGGGGCATGTGGAAATCCTTATTTTTTTGTGTAACATTTATGTAATCTAAGTATCTTTTTAAAAATTTAAAAAATTAAAAAGATAGTCCTTGATAATTATGCTTCATAGCTGAGTTTAAAGAACATTGGATAGAGCTGGCACTGAACAACTCTGTGGGAATTTGAAAAAAATTAATATATTTTATATGTATGTATGTGTGTATATATGTGTGTACAATGTGTATAAATCTATCAATCAATATATGAGTGTATTAATATATGTGTATAAATATATACATTTATGTATTTTGAAATAAAAGGGAATAAATATCTTTTATTTAAAAAATACGCATCTCTGACACAGCAGTCCCAGAGGTATTTTTTCCTTCCCCATTCTGCCTATCTAAAAAGCTAATGTGAACTGCCATTTTAACCATTTACTGTTTTCTCTGGTTTTGCTAAAAATAACCCCAACTATATATAACCTACTGTTCTGTGGCATGTCTGCATTCATTGTATCAATTTATTTCAAAATGTGACTTCTTAGGAAAGTGATGTTTCTTGGATATAGGTCTTTTGCTTAATTAAAAAAAAGAAATGTCAACCATCTATGAGTTTTAGAAAATTAAAATAGAATATCCCTTGTAAAAGGAGGTTCAATTGCCAGTCTTGCTGGGATCAGAATCTTGGACCTCTCAAGATTCCTTCAATTTTAATTTAACATGTTTGAATAATATTGGAATAGAAAGAAAGGAAGCATGAATTTACATGTTCCTGACAGTTTGACATCAGGGGTATGGTGTCTGGGATTTCTTGAATTTTATAAGCATATTCTTATTTGTACTGTAGCCAGGGGTGAAAAGGGGGGTGGAAAGAGGGAGCAGGAAATAGGTCCTGACAACAAGCAACTATGCCATATTCACTCCATCTTCATCTGGTTTGAAAAATATTTTGTGACATACCAAGGCTGAGGCTTTTTTAGACTCAGAGTGGCTCCCTTAACTGATAGGACTCTAATTAGATCTTTTAAAAATAGACTGCTTAGTTTATGAATTATTTGTATCCAAATATGTCTTTAAAAACCTTTATGCTTTGGATAAGTTTGTTTCTGAAAGGAGAGCAGATATAGTATTAAGGAAGCAGTGATGTAAGTAAGCAAGAAAGGAGGCCTTAATTTCCTCTTCTGCCTCCTTCCCTTCTGCCCTCATATATTTATTGGGAGCTTGTTATTTGAGAGGCACAGTGCTTGGTCCTGGGATTACTCCACAGGAAAGTGATGGCCCCTGTTTTCAAGAGCTATGTGTCTAATGAGAAAATAGGTCCAAAGAGACTGCTAAAATATATGCTGCTAAGTGCTATAAATGGAGGTGTGCATAATATACAGTAGAGGCATTGAGCAGCCCTCTGGAGCAAAAAATAATTCAGCAAGGTGGAGACACATAAAATGATTCAAATATTTTGCCAGGAGGAAAAGTGAAGGAAGATCATTTCAGTGGGGTAACAGCATGGGTTAAGGCACATATTGCTAGAAAATAAAATGAGAGATGATTATCTGGCATCTGAAAAGACGGGAAGGTGTTAGATAATGCAGCATTTTGTAAGGCATAGTAAAGAATTTGCACTTTAATTTGAGGGCAATGGAAAGATCTTTTTTTTTTTTTTAAATATGTAATCGTGTTTTTAATATTAGAATATAGGTTTGACATAGAAATAGACATAGCTCTAGAGGAATATATAATTATACATACAAATGCATTATTGAGAAATTTTAAGATCTTTTTTGAACACATCAAAAACTGGCCAGAAAAATACATATCCATCCAATATTTAAGTATGTTATTTGAGAACTATTTTCATTTTCTAGGTGGCCTAAGACAACAGGAATTTATTGTCTCATAGTTCTAAAGCCTGGACATCCAAAATCAAGATGTCAAGCAGGGTCCAGTTTCCTCTGAAATCTGCAGCAGAGACTCCTTCTCTGCCTCTTCCTGGTTCCTGGTTGATCCCCAGGAATGCTTGGTGTTCCCTGGCTGGCAGCTACAGCTGAAGCTGCAGCACTTCAGTCTCTGTCTCTGCCAGGATATGGCATTCTCCCCTGTGTCTGTCTGTCTCTGAGTCCAAATCCCCCTTCTCTTATAAAGACACCAATCTTATGGGATTAGCACATACCCTAACCTAGTTTGAACTTATCTTAACTCATCATATCTTCAAAGCCCCTATTTCCAAATAAGGCCCCATTCATAAGGCTGTGGTTAGGACTTGAACATATCTTTTGGGGGGATGCAATTTAATCCATAGGGAGAACCTATTACTTTCACACTCTATGCAAACCTCCTAGTAGCTCATCTCATGGGACAGCCTAAATCCCAGATTCAATCCCAGGCCCTGAAAGCAATCCTTACCTATTGAAGAGTAATTTATAGAATTCTAGAGCAGTTAACCCAGTGTCTCAATACCAAATCTCTCTGATTACTTATCCCAATTTCTAGATCATTTCTAAGTTTGACTACTTGAAAGCTATATGGTTTGGGCCAAGTATTTAAATTTTCTAAGCCACAATATTCACCACAGTAGACCAGAAATAATAGTATCCATCTCTTTTAAGAATTAGTACACTCTCTCTTCCTTGGAATGGGCATTGTCCATCATCATCTCCTTGTTATTTGTCATGGGTGATTCCAGTGAACTGGAGAGTATATGTTGCAACTCTGCCAAGATTCAGGGCTCAACTGGCACATTAATGGACTAAAGATTTAAGTCACTGGGACATATATATAACAAGTATGGTGTTAAGATAGTTTCAGCTATCTGCCCCATGGGACCTAAGCTCCCTCTCAATTAGAAACAGAGTGGGTATCACCATCCCAAAATCCTCAAGGTTGGGGAATGAACAATGGACTAAAGTAGACTTATTATTATTTTATTATAGACATTATTATTCTAGCAATGGAAGAACTTTTATCGTTGATATAAAGGCAGTGGCCACCAGAGGTTCTGAGGGGAGAGGGAAGGAATAATAGGTACTATATGGGGGCATTTTTAGGACATTGGAATTGTCCTGCATGGCATTACAATGATGGATACAGGCCATTAGATATTTTGTCATAATGTACTGTGTGGGATAGAATGTAAACTATAATGTAAACTCTAGCCCACAGTTAGTAGCAATGCTTTAATATGTGTTCAACAACTGTAACAAATCTACCACATTAATGAAGGCATTTGTTAATGTGGGAAAGTGTGGGAGGGGGAGGGTTTTTGGCATATGGAAATCCCTTATATTTTTTATTTAACATTTATGTATTCTAAAGTTTCTTTTTAAAAAAGAATTAGTTCACTGTTTAGCATCTTATGACCTTGGGGATAGTCATATTTTTGTTCACTCCTTTTCAGGCGAGGATTGCTGTCTTTACATCTAGACCTTGGTATCCAACTCTAGATTGCTTTCATGCAAATCTGTTTATTTTGTGTGTGTCAGTGATCCCAACTGTACCCATTACTTAGCCATACTGACATCTGCTGTCACTCTGCCAGGCCCTCACTCATAGTGCACTTGTGGGAGTTTCCCAGGAAGCCTGGTGCAACCTGACTGAGCTACTGAATGACACACATGGACTAGACAGCAACAATGTCCATGAAGCCACATTCTACAAGACTCATGTTTATCCCCAAAGGAGCAGATTCATCTAGTTGGAGGGACAAGATACAGATACATAAAACAGATAACCAGGGATAAATGACAGTATATAAGAATTAAAAAACATTTAAGGCCTTGGATTTCAGAAAAAGCCTGTTGCTATAAAGGAGCTAGTCAGAGTTACAATTTCAGTTAAACCTCATAATATACACTATTTTTCATAACAATAGAGAAATCACAATTTCTTTCTGTTTGGAAAATGCAACTAGGGTAAAAAATAATGACAGAAATAAATGATGTCTATAACTTCAGAAAAATAAAAAATATCCTGGCTATAGCACTTTACAAAATTTTAAAAGAAAGATGATCTGAAAATCTAGAAAGGATTATAAATATTATTAAATTGCTTACTCTTTTAGAAAGGGAGAATAAAGTTGTGAGCCAATACCTATATGGGCAAACTCTATGATAAGGTAGAAGAGGGTAGCTGTGCAGTGAGGGTCATGACAGTGGTGCAGTGATTCTTTTGGGTTGAGCTTTACTGGTTTGTCGGGGTAGGGTGGGGAGGGAGGGTTGTACTGTCAATGGAACTGGGGGAAAGGTTGGAGGAGGGAGCAGGTGAACAGTGTGGATTGGTGGGTTTGTGGTTAAAACCACAACATTGGGAATAATCATTCAGCACCATGGCAGGGGAGAGTTACTGATTTAGGCTGTTGGATGTGGAGGGCATTCAGGACAGGTTTCACCTGAGGCAGGCTTTTAGGGAGTGTGTGAGTGTTCATCTTGTCATAATGGGTTGAAGACCCACATAATGAGCAGGAAGGTGTTGGACTTCCATCCTGGGGAGTCCTGCTATGTTCTCAAATAGAGGCGTAGGAGTTTCTTGAGAAAATAGGCAGTGCATAATAGGGGAGGACAGAACAGTATGTCAAGCCCTCAGTGTTGTTGCAAGTAACTATGAATCTTGTTCTTCAAGTAGTGAAGCCTGGTGGCTGCCATGGGTCCTGAGGGGAGGGGGAGGGAGGAATAGAATAGATGGAACATGGGGCATTTTAGGGGCAATGAAAGTGTTCTACATGATCTTGCAATAATGGACACAGGTCCATTTCATCAAAATTTATAAAAATATATGGTCTAAAATGTAAACCATAATGTAAACCATTAACCATGGTTAGTAGCAATTTTTCAATATTTGTACATCAATTGTAACAAATGTACCATCCACCTATAAAATGTCATTAATAGGGTAAAGGGGAAAAGGGATGATGTTAGGTATATGGGAATCCTCTATATTCTGTATGTGACTTTTCTGTAACCTAAAACTTCTTTGAAGACAAAATGAAAAAAGTTAGACACTGGGGAAATAAATGGAAGAAAATGTCACTATGCATACAAGACAACTGATCTTACAGTTATGAAAGGCATGATGTCAAAATTTTTTTCAATATTTTTTCATTATTTTTTACTATTTTAAATCTTTTTTTATTTTTAAAAATTATTTGTATTTTATTTCTTATTTTTAAAACTATCATTATTTCATTTTCTTATTAATTGTGTTTTACTATTTTTCTTGGCTACATTTTTTAAGAAGTTTTGGGTTAAAGAAGGGTTACAACTATGACAGGGAAGGATCATTTGTGTGGGGTGTCAGTGATGGGGCTGCATGGGAGGAGGATCACCTGGGCACACATATAAGGCATATAAATGTGTTCAGTTATTCATGGGGCATTGTCATGGTGGGTGGAGAGTCACACAGTAACTGAAAGAATATCAAATTTGCATCCTGGGGAACTCTGCCATGTTCTCTAATGGAACTGCAAGAATCCCCTGAGTACAGTGAAGGAGGATGGTCCATTGATGGTCCCTTAATATTGTTTGCTGTACTTATGAGCATTTACTCTTGATAGTGAAGCTTAGCCTAGAATTATAGGGTGCCTAAGAGTAACCTCCTAAGAGCCTCCGTTGTTGCCCCAATATGACCTCTCTCTAAGCTGAACTCAGGATATAAATGCATTACCTTCCATCCAGCATGGGACATTTCTCCAAGGGATGCAGCTCCCTGGCACTGAGGGATTACTACCAAGCACCACTTAGCAATATAACTGGAAAATGCCTTGAATAAAAGAGGGGAAAGGTAAAGACAAATGAGTTTGTATGGCTAAGAGATTTCAAAGTGAATTGATAGGTCATTCCAGAGGTTACACTTATGCATGTCTCAGCAGTACATAATTGACTGCCTAAGTAAATATTACCTCAATTAGTGGGACTCCTGTGGGCTCTGGAAACATCCAGAAACCATAGTCAGGGTAGATAGCTCAGGAGTTTGATGCCTTGCCAGTGGACCCTACTTTGGAATTTATGGTCCCCCAATACAGAGTTGAAATCAGTTGTGGTTTCTCTAAACATGGCTCTTCCAACCCTTCTATTTGAACCTATAATTAGTACTAGGGTTGATAAGTGTACATCCTAGAGACTAAAATATTTGGGCTGCTCATGTGCCAGCTGGACCCTGAATCTCAATAGAGTTGTAATACCTAATCTCCAGTTCACTTGACTCACTCAGGGCAGCTAACAAGGAGATGTTGATGGACAATGACCACCCCAAGGAACCAAGAGAGTCTACAACTGCAAGCAAGAAAGTCCCATCCATTTGCCCCATGGGATCGAAGCCCCCTCTTCAATTAGAGGTGGAGTGGGCATCATCATCCCATAATCCTCAGCATTGGAGAATGAACTATGGACTAAAGTAGATTTACTGATATTCTACTATAGACTTATTGTGATTCTAGCAATGGAAGAAATTATATTATTGACGTAGAGGCAGTGGCCACTGGAGGTTCTGAGGGCAGGGACAGGAAAAAACAGGTGTAATACAGGAGCACTTTGGGGACTTGGGATTCATCCCGAATGACATTATAATACAGATACAAGCCATTACATATCTTGCCATAATCTACACAATTGTGTAGGAGAGAGTGTAAACTACATTGTAAACTATCATCCATGCTTATTGGCAATGCTCCAAAATAATTTCATCTATTGTAATGAATGTACCACACTATTAAGGATGTTGTTAATGTGGGAAAATGGGAGAAGTGTTGGGAGCAGGGCATATGGGAATCCCCTATATTTTTATGTAACATTTATGTAATCTAAATAACTTTATTTAAAAAAAAATATATATATATATTTCTAAAAAATTGCTTACTCTTCACAGGGGTAGGCAGTTACATATGTTATCTTATTCTTGGTGTATGAAAAAGCACAGACTTATTTTTGAAAATTTATTGGCAAGGATATATATATATATATCTTTCAATTTTTCAAGGAAACAGAAATAAACTATAATATTAACAAAAAGTGAATGAAAGGAAGAATGCAAAGAAATAAACTAACAAGGCAAAGATCATTGAAATAAGAAAAAAGGTAGGAGTAAACTTGGGGCTGCAGTGCTGTGCAGGTCCCCAGCTCTTGCCTCTGATAGGACAGTGATCTCTCCTCACAGTAATGAAAAATGCCTCTGAGTTGCCCCCACACAAAGATGGAGATACAGGGAAGTAGGGTGAGGTACCCACGGTTCCTTTGGGTTCCAGGTCCACTGAAACAGACATAATCCCAGAGGAAACTGACAGGGATGGAGATGGGGACTTGAAAAAAGATCAGACAGATGATGGTGAGCTCGAGTCAGGACACCTCAGATTTAACAGCAGTTGAAAGGGAAGACTCATCATTACTTACTCCTGCAGCCAAAAAACTAAAAATAGGTAACAAAGAAAAGAAAGAAAAGAAGCAGAAAGTTGATGAATATGAGATTCAGAAGATGCAAATTCTGGTTTCTTCTTTTTCTGAGGAGCTGCTGAACAGTTATGAAATGTATCACTTGTCAGGTTTCCCTAAGGCAGCCATGAGAAGGTTGGTCAAATCCATTCCTGGCACCTCCATGTCTCAGAATGTTCTTATTGCTACATCTGGTATCTCCAAGGTCTTCATTGGGGAAGTGGTTGAAGCAGGCATGGATGTTTGTGAGAAGTGGGGAGAAATGCCACCACTACAACCCATACATCTGAGGGGGGCTGTCTGAGGTTAAAATCAAAGATCCCAACTCAAAGCACAAAATAATCATCTTCTTGTAGGCCAAGACTAGAAAGAACTATTACTGAAGGAATAAGTACTGGTTCCAGATTTCCTATCTCATGAGAATTTCTGCACTAGTGCAATATAGTTTAAAATGTAAGAACATGTAAAGCAATAATAAAAATCATAGAAATATGAGATATTAAAATACCTCAGTGACTTGATGGCTTTGTTTGAAAGACCTTTATTTGCTCAGAATTCATGAAATGTGGTAAAAAGCATTTTGATTTTGAGGAAGATAAACACATATCCTGTGCCTGGAAATAGACATGCCATTTCATCCCAAATTACACTACAATGTAATACAATTCCAAGTTAAGTCACAAGATGATTTCTTCATTTGGAACTTGACCAAATGATTTTAATATTAAGTTGGAAACCATAAATAAGTGAAAATAGCCAAGTCAATATAGGTACAATAATATATAATATATATATAAGTATATTTTTAAAAAACAATGTAGCTTGGGAGGAAACAACTGGTAAAAGATACTGTTCTCTAGAGAGTTTGCAGAAATACATGATAAGTAAATTGCTGCAATATGACAACAAACAAGTGCAACTTGAATAGTATTCACAACACTGTCCATTTTCTCACAGCCCAGCCTTTCCCCAGGAAACTTAGATCCAAGATTACAACAGGTAAGGAGCAAGGTATGCTTCAGGTGATAGTTGAGTGTTCAGGAAGTGTGTGCTTCCCCTTGGCCTGGAACCTATAGGTGCACTTGGGCTTATACAACTGGAAAGAGGAACACTCATTCCTTATACATAAAATGCACAATGAGAAAGCTGTTTCCCACCCAGAGATGCAGGGCAGGGTGGAGGCAGTTGGAGTCACACTCAGCTTCTGAGGATGTGCTGGAATATGAGGTCTAAGCACAAATCTGAGTAGGACTGTGTCCTTATGAGTTCTGTCAGGGAAGCCTGTGGTTTTGTGGGAAAAATTAAAGGTGTGACAAGTTATTTGTGATAACCTTACCTGCTGCATATATAACATATAATGTTAAAATGATATGTATATAAGTCTGTATTTACACACAGAGGTAGTAACACATGCAAAAAAACAGTTCTTAGGTTGAATCTTGCATACATAAGAGCACTGCTTAGAAAAGATGAAATGGGTGTTCTCTTGGGGTTACATTTTGTGAAACAAGAAGAGGGAACCCTGGACAAGGCCAGAAAACTCCTCCCCAGCCATTCTTTGCACTTGTGGCTGGGGTTGTCCCCTGAGTACCCCCTGGTGGTCCCTAAAACCCTAAGCAGCCAGCCCTCTCTTGTGCCCTGAGGAGAGATTTTAGTCTGGGCTCACAGTGAATTCCTCTCACTGTGTCTCTTCCAGAGTAATAAATGACTGTGTCCTTGAATCTTAGGCTGCTCAGCTTTAAATAAACTTCATTTTTGAAGTGTCCCTGGTGATGCTGAGTTGGGACTGATGAGTTGGGTTATAGTATGTGCTTCCACAACTAGGTATCCTGCTGATCCACTCCAGCCCTTTTCCTGGAGCCTGGCACACCCAGTGAATATGATAACTTGTAAAGAGAATACAGAGACAGTGCAGGTGAGGGACAGGGTCTGTGAGGCCTTCATCAGGCCAGGTTCTGACTCCTGCAGCTGCACTGGGGAGAGGACACCTGAGGACAAGGAAAAGCACAGTGAGTCATGGGCTCAGATACATCACCCCCATTAGCTTCATGTGTGATTCCCTGAGACACTCACATCTGGAAGTCACTACCAGAAAGAGGAAAAACCAAAAGGCTTTCATGTTATTGTGGATGAGGTCCATGATTCTCAGAAAATGTTTTTCCTCACAAAGAAAGAGCTAAATTTAAGTAAATGTGTGCTGTGGTTTCCTCTGTCTGCCATGTGGTAATTTGCATCTGGGAGGTAACTCTATATGTAAAATGAAAGGGGATGAAGGGAGATCCTTGTCTGAGGGACACCCTGGGAGGAGGAGAAGGATGCTGGTTGAGCCCTTGGGGAACACAGTCCTGTTCCTGGTGTGCCACATCACCAAGCCCAGTTTCCTCTACTTCCATGTGGGAAATGTGTTGAGTGAGCTGGACAGGGATTCAGATGCAGGCAAAGATCAAGGTTGGCTTTGAAAATATAGTCAATGTGCCAACACCCTAACCACTATATAGATACATAGTTTTCATGAAGGGAATTTGAATACAGTGTATTACAAACTGGCACTTTAATGCTATCCGGTGTAGATTTAATAATAGATATGGTAATATATTCATCCCTAGCCATTTTCCACATGGGGGTGAGAGTGACATGACATAAAAAAGGATGTCTTAGACACCAAAGTCTCCAAAGATTATGACAGAAATTTTGGATGAAGGTTAAGACTCCTGCACAAACATAATAAATCATTCTACAGCCACATCCAATTTTGAATAATGTTATCCACTTCTCTACTAATGGTCATTTGCTGTTCCCACACGAGTCCTCACTCAGGGTCAGAGGAGAGGACCCCAGTCAGTGGTGGGTGAAGAAGTCCCTCAGCCTTTCCTAGGTTCCTGTAGGAGCCACAGCCTGAGTCACAATCTGAGCTGAAAGTAAAGGTTCTGAGACTTGGCTTTTACAACAAACATTGCCAGAGAGCAGAAGAAGCAAAGAGTGATATGAGAAGAAAGATAGCAGGAAAGTAAATGGATTCTCAGAAATAGATACAATTGAATCAGTGCTCAGTCTGATGGGCACACTTTGTGTGAGTACAAGGGGTTATATATGAAATCCATCAGGATATATAAGTTACTTTTCCTGGCTAAGCCTCCCTCTTGGCTCAAATCTGAATGTCAAATGTATTATAGTCATGGAAACTCATGGACGTCTCTGCCCTGGGACTGACTGTAAAGACTCACCAGGCTGCCCTGCCCTTCTCAGAAATCTGATCCTGGTGACCACTGGCAGTTATTTCTGCCTCCATAAGGGACATCCTGTTTTGTGTGCAAGCAAGAATGTTTCCTTCTTTTACAATGAAACTTATCTCACTCAGAGATGTCAAGGATTATAAATATAGAGACATTCTTAGGAACTACTGTGAGATAGAGATAAAGCCTGAGGTCACAAAGGAAGCCAGTCCTTATCTTCTCATCTGCACCTGTGCCTGGTCTCCTGCACTCCCTGCAGGCCAGTCCCCTCCTGCCACCTGTGGGGGAGGATTGTGCCTGGGCTCACTCTGCCTTCCCCTCTCTGAGTCTCTGCTATACCAGTATATGGTTGGGTGAACCCAGAGCCTACTCAGGAGAGTTTCAGAGGGCCCCCAGGCTGTGACAAGCCTTCCCCAACTCCACCAGCTGCAGCTCACATTGGATACTTATAAACACACACATTCCGGTCAGGAAAACTATAACACCTGGGAATCCTAGGACTGGGGCTCTTCTCTCTGATCTGCAAGGTCAGGGATGGGATGGTTTTCATCAGCAGACTGAAAGGCCTGATTTTCATGTCCTCCTATTCTATGAGAAGCTCTGGCATTGCAGGCCATGGGAGAGGGATGTGCCCAGATCAGATTGGAGTGTCCTAGGGGAGTTGGAGTCAATGAGGTCATTCAGAACAATATGATAGTGGGTGATTTTGCTAGTGTGAATACTTACCACCCATTATCTTGTTTCATTTATACATATGTACAGAAACTATATGAAGGAGATATCAATGTTACCTCCATTTTCCAGATGAAAAATTTAAACAGTGCATAGAAGGGTTGGACAACATGCCCAAAGGAAACACATACCTACAAAGAGTGAGCCTCATGTCTGTGCTTGTGCACACAAAACACGACTTGATGGCTCCCCTCAACCAATCCTGTGTCAAAATGGGACATACCTAGCAAGGTTTGTACCCACCACTTTGTGTAATGAGCACATCCCTTGGATTTGCTACATTTGAGAGTTTAACTAAAGAAGCAGAGAGAACCACAGTTCATCTAGGATTCTCTGGCATTTCATAGTGCGTTACCTATCATCCCATCATATCATTCTATCCAATCTTTGTCTTTTTCCTTAACTTATAGGGAAATCTTTAAATATTTTACCACTAATTATGATATAAGCTGATTTTTCCCATAAAATTCCTTTATCATAAATGCCCTTTTGTATCTCTAGGATACAGAGTGTTTTGTCAATAAAGCCTGTAAGACATTGTCAAATGTTGTATATCAACTGAAACAATTATGTGTCTCCCTTCATTCTATTTATGCATTGTAATGCATTGAGAAATCCTCAGTAAATTTTCATGATGGAACATTCTTCTCTTCAGGGAATGCATCTCACTAACCAAGGTCTATAAATGTAAATATGATCCTGATTTGATTTCTTCATATTTTATTGAGGATTTTTGCATCTAAATTCATAAAGAATATTAAAATTAATATGTATTATATTACTATTTTCTTGTGGTATCTTTTTCTGACTTTGGTATCAGGGCAATGCTGGATGTATAGGATATTAGGAAGTTTCTATTCTCTTCTCTTTTTTATCTTAAAAGAAGTTTTAGATTACACAAATGTTACATCAAAAATATAGGAGATTCCCACATACCCCAAACTCTCTACTCCCACAATTCTCCCCATTAGTGACGTCTTTCATTAGTGTGCTGCATTTGTTACAACTGAACAAATATTGAAGCATTGCTACTAACCATGGTCAATAGTTTACATTATGGTTTACCCTTTGCACCACACAATTTTATAGGTTTTACTTTGTGTACTAGAATTTGAAGCATTTTTAATTGTCTTCTAAATGTTTGGCAGAATTCACCAGTGAAACCAGCTGGTCCTGTATATTGTTAGGAAGGTTGTTATTATTGAATCAATTTCCTCTTGTTAAAGGTCTTTTCAGATTTCTGGTTTCTTCTTCAGTTTTGGTAATTGAGTGTTTTTAGAAATTTATCCATTTCATTATTCTTTTCTAATTTCTTCACATAGTTGTTCTTAATCTTCCCTTAAAACTTTATTTATTTTAGTAAAGTTGTCAGTAAAGTATAATTTTCAGCTCTTATTGTAGTAATTTGATTTTTTTTCTCTCTCTCTTAGACCCTCACATCTGGGAGTTACCACCAGAAAGAGGAATAATTACATGGGTTTTACATTCTTGAAATTAGGTCCATGATTTCCAGAAAATATTTTAAAGAGACAGGTCCTGTATTTAGTTAAATGAATGGTGTGTTTTAATCTGTTTCTATGAATGGCAATTTACATGTGTGAGGTACATTTTCAAATGAAGTTGAAAGGGAGGGAGAGTAGATCATGTCTCTGGGGCTCACCTGGGAACAGGATGTTGGCAGTGTAATCAGTGAGCACAGACCTTTCACCTCTACATTAACACTTGTTCCAGGCCAGAAATGGCCTGAAGGAGCAGGGCAGGAAAGTGATGTAAACAAAGATCAAATATGATTTGGGAATTAGGGTCAAAATGTCTCTACTCCCAGAGGAACACACACAAACAGATCCCCAGGAAAGTTAGTTATGAATGTATTCACTTAAAAAAAAATTTTTTTTAAAAGATGCTTAGATTACATAAATGTTACACAAAAAGTATGGGGATTTCCATTTTCCCCACCTCCCATACCTCCCGCAACCTCCCACATAAACATCTTTCATTAGTATGGCACATCACCAGCAATGGACATACACATCCTGGAGCTTTGCCACTAAGCATGGACTGGACCATAGTTCACATTGTAGGCCACACCCTCTCCCACACTGTTCTGCATGTTGTATGCTGATGTAAAATGGCCTATATCTGTTATTGCAATGTCACTCAGGATAATTCCCAAGTCACAAAAAAGCCCCTGTATTACAACTGCTTTTCCCTCACCCTGCCCCAGAAGTGACCAGTGGCCACTGGCTCCACATCAATGTTTTAATTTCTTCCATTGCTTAAATCACAATATGTCTATAACAGAATACCAGTAAGTCCATTCTAGCCCATAGCATTTCCGACAATCCTGAGGAACCTGGGATGGTGATGTCCACTCCACCTCCAAGTGAGAGGGGGTTTTTATCCCATGTATAAGATGGGTGGGATTATCCTGCCTGCAGCTGCAGCTTCTCTCCATTCCCTGGGATGGCCATTGTCCATCATCATCTCCCTGCCAGGTGTCTTGGGTGAGTCCATTGAGCTGTAGAGTAGGAGTTGTAGCTCCACAAAGATTCCAGGCACAGCTGGCACACAGGAAGGCCAAAGTCTCCAGTCTCTGGAAGTACACCTACAAACTCCAGCACCACATATAGGTTTGAATAGAAGGGACTTACGGCCCATGTTCAGGGAGGACTTATTTGAGTCCAGCTCTGTCACTCTCAGGAGCACAGATTCCAAAGTATAGCACACTTATAAGGCATTAATCTTTGGAGCTATCCCCCCTTATATAGGACCTGAGTGTCTCCAGAGACCTCAGGAGCCCCTCTGTGTGGGTGATATCCACTTTGGTGTTCTATGACATCCTACTGAGGTGTGTGTAAGCATTACTTCTGGGATGACCTCCCGACTCTCTTTGAAGTCTCTTAGCCATATGAACTCATTTGTCTTTACCTTTTCCCCCTTTTATTCAAGGTCTTTTTCCAGTTATATTGCCAGTTGGCACCTGCTAGTGACCCTTCATTGCCAGGGAGGCTCAGCCCTGGGAGTCATGTTTCATGCTGGGAGAAAGATAATGCATTCATATTTTGAGTTTGGCTTATAGAAAGGCCACATTTGAGCAACAAGGAGGCTCTCAGGACGCAAAACTTAGACACCACATAACAATAGTCTAAGTTTCGATTACAAGAGCAAAGTCTCGTAAGGCTAGTCATCAATAACAAGAACCCATAAGTGGACCAGCCTCCTTAGCCAGACACTGCCCCTGCATTTGGGGGACTGTTGCTGCTCCCCTGGAGAATGTGGCAGAGCTCTCCAGGCTGGGAAATCAGTATGCTCTCATTTATTGAGTGATTCTCCATCCACTGTGACCATGCCTCACCCCTTGATCAGTTGAACAATTTTATATATCTTTTATGAATAGTCAGGTGAACTATCTCTCATGACAGCCCCCACCAATGATCCTCTCCTGCCCCCATTGTAACCCTTCTGTGATCCAAACCGTCCTTAAAGATGAAGCCCATATAGTAGCCAAATACAATTAATAGGAAAATGAAATAATAATGATAAGTTTAAATGTAAGAGATAAAATACATGGAAACTTAAAAAAAAAACACTAAAAATAAATTTAAGAGATTGGGATATTAAAAAAATGAGAAAAAACAAAAAAATTTTATAAAGAATCTTTTTTGACATTTTTCCTTTTATCACTGCATTATTGGGTGTCCAGTCTGTACCATGGTACCTTCTCCCTCTCACTCCCCAGTGTCTCCCAAATTTTCATTTAATTTTCAAAGAAGTTTTAGGTCACAGCAAAGTCACACACAGAATACTAGAGACTCTCATATACCCAACCTCCTCCCCCTTTCCTCACCCAGTATTATAACCTTTTTGTATGTGGATGGTAGCATTGTTATAACTGTTATACAGATAGGAAACATAGCTACTAAACATTGTCAATGGTTTACAGTATAGTTTACATTTTAGTCTGTACAATTTAATAATTTTTGATGATATTTATCATATCCTGTGTCCATCACTATAAAGTAAAGAAAAACATTTCCCCTGACCACTAAATACCCCTGTTTGATCTATTCTGTTCCTCCCTCCCCATCCCCATGGGGCACATGACAACCCCCTGTTCCTATCTATGAACAGGAATATTCTTCCATTTATTTCTGTCCTCTTTGATTTTCTTTAACAGTTTTGTGTAGTTTTCTGTATATAAGTCTCTGCATCTTTAGATAAATTAATTCCTACGTATTTGATTCTTTTAATTACTATTGTAAATAGTATTTTTTTCTTGATTTCCTCCTCAGATTGCTCTTTATTGGTATACAGAAGTTCTATTGATTTTTGAGCATCAATATTATAGCCTGTGGCATTACTGAACTCCTTTATAACTTCTAGAAGCTTTGTTGTAGATTTCTCAGAGCTTTCTACCTATAGGATCATGTCGTCTGCAAATAATGAAATTTTTACTTATTCTTTTCCAATTTGGATGCCTTTTATATATTTTTCTTGCTTCAGTGCTCAAGCAAGTACTTCTAAGACAATGTTAAAATGAGTGGTGATAGTGGGCATTCTTGTCTTGTTCCTGATCTCAGAGGGAAGGCTTTTAGGATTTCACCATTGAAGATGATGTTAGCTCTGGGTTTTTCATATATACTGTTTACCATGTTCAGAAAGTTTCCTCCTGTTCCTATCTTTTGCAGTGTTTTTTTTATCAAGAAGGGATGCTGTATTTTGTCTAATGCATTTTTTGCACCCATAGAGATGATCATGTGATTTTTTTCTTTCAAAAAGAATGCCCTCAGTATCACCGGGTTTTTAGGTAAATCAGGCTTCCTCAGGAGATACACCTCTCCCCTCAGCCTGGTGCCACTTCAAGCCAACTATTTTGTTCCCCAAAGCTGCAAGAGGTTCCAGGCAGCCAAATCCACAGAAATTAAACCCCTCTCGACCCTCCACCAGAACTCTCCCAATCTCGAAGAATGCTCCCTCTCACTGGGTTGCCAGAGGGAGCCGTGGCTCATCCCAGCCTTTTCCCCTGAGCGTTGGGCTCAGCCATCTCTGTTGACTACCACAGCCAGAGAAAAAACTCATGATTTTTTCCTAAGCAATCCAACACACCATCCAGCTCCCTCCAAATAGATGTCCCCAAGGTTGTCACTCCATGCACCCCCAGCACAGACCACTCAGGCAGGATCCTGTCCCCAATCAACTGTCCTCAAAGAGTGAGTTAGTGAGTGCCCTCCTAAACTAATGCCATCTTTCCCTAATCCCCATCTCTCTTCTGTATTCACTTTTTTCATGTATTCATGGAGGAACACACTGGTGCTGCTTTCTTTTTGCTCATGCCAATCCACAGTGGCAAGTTTATGTATGTAGTTATAGTTGGTTGCCTGTGTTGTAAGATATTATCATATGTTAGTATTATTCCCCCACAGAACCAGAAAAGACCTATATTCTGAAAACCAAGATTTCACAAGGAATATGAGCTGTGGTTCAACAACCCCTCAGCTTGAGTATCTTTGCCAATACATTGGCTGCCTTATATCACCTTCTTACTGAAAATCCCTCACCTCATTATCTTATCTTGGACAGACCTTGTTTTCAGCATATCACATCCAAAGTCAAATAATACTTTAAATCAAGTGAGTGAAAAAATATACAAGGGAAAGGACATATATCACTAGCATGAGGCCAAGTGGGAGAGGCAGTGGTATGAGGCCATCAGGAGTATATAAGGACTCTGATGTCACCAATAGAAATGACAGTGTATGGGTATTGAAAAGCACATCAGGGAATTAGTCAGTGAAGGCTCAGATAGGATAATAATAAAGGAGATATGAAGAGTATTAATAATGGAAACATCTTCCAAATAGTACAAATAAATGGGATTGATGGTGACAGAGTATGAAATATATGTTTAATGAAGATGAAGAAAGAGCAGTGTGGGTGAGACAATGCAACAAAGGAAAAGGTTTCCTATAATATTTGTTAGATCTTCAGGTCATAATGAGAATATTACCATGGTTGTGGCATTGTGTGTAATTGTGTCTCTCAATATGGTAAAGGCCTGTTATGGAAATCTACCAACTGAGACCATGGCCTCAATGTTCCTGTAACTCTTGACCTTTATTGGAAAATAGGAGATAATTTCAGATCAAGGGACAATGGTTGCAAGGGGGTAGAAGTGGTGATGCCACTCAGAATTCAAGAATCATGGATCTGTCCTTACTGATAGGAACTGTGTTGTCATCAAGGATGTCTCAGCAAAGGAAAATCTATGAGGATCAGAGACTTCCATGGTGGACCAGGATGGAGCTGATGATTTGGTATACAATGAGTACATCAATTTTTCATTCTCCCTCTTTCAGATTGAGAAATGAGGCCAGGATGGCACAGGCCTAGCCACAATGTCCCTGAGCCAACCAAGTGGCCCTTCATTCCAGTACAAAAGGTTTGAACACACCAAGGTTTGTTCAGTTGGTCAATGGCCCATTGGCCCCCCATTGTGTTGAGCTCACCAGTCAGAGATTTCCTAGAAGTCACCTGGATAGGAAAAATTCTCTGATTTGAGTTTTAGGTATTAAGTACTCCTTCTCCCAGGGGAAAGAAATGGGGATTAATGCAGAAAGTTTATCAAGTTGCAGATCATGAAGATATACTTAGTTTAACAATACACTGTATTCCCTTACAAATTAATACAAAGTTTGGTGGGGGGAAAGAGTGTAGTTTCCTATATTCTAAGATGACCCCAAAATAGATGGCTTCTTGGATTATGGGTTCTATGACAAGACTTGAGTATCATCTGATTGAGAAACAGAGAAGGTTACTTCTTGTAGAAAATGAAAAATGCTCCTATGCTCTCAAACCAGGCCAACCAGGAAAGAATCATAAAGACATGTGTTCCCCAAGCAGAGAAATCTTAAAATGATTCATCTCCCCCTGCACTGTTTTCAAACCATTTTAATGTATATATTCACAATTAAGGCTATACTTAAATTAAATTCTATGATTCTAAAGCTAAAGGGTGAAAATGTTTATTCTTATTACAACATTTTTTTTTCCATTTGAGAGAAATCAAGAGAGATCCCATGAGAGAAGGTTTAAATTGGAGAGGAAGCCCCAGATCCTGACAGGAAAACATCCCTCAACCTCACATCTGCACCTGCCCTCGGGCTGGACCTTGGGATCAGTTGGTCTTGAGCACTCCCTGCAGTCCAGCCCCCTCCAAAGCCCTGAAGGGGAAGAATGGCATCTGGATTCCCGATGGCTCTTGTTCATTGTGAACTTCATAAAGTAATACACAGTGTGACCTCGGTTCTCAGATTGTTCATTTACAAATAAAGCATTTTCTTGTCTTTGTGTCTGGAGTTGGTAAATTGGCACTTCAAGGAAACTGTGTTACACCTTTGTACCTACATCAGTTTTAAAATCTCCAACCCACTTCAGCGACTTTCCCAGAATTTGTCAGACCTAATTCCAGTTCTTACTGAAGTTGACTTCAGACACTCCAGTGTATTAGAAACCCCAGGTCTGTACTAAATC
Organism: Tolypeutes matacus; assembly: GCA_026826555.1. Classification (NCBI taxonomy): domain Eukaryota; kingdom Metazoa; phylum Chordata; class Mammalia; order Cingulata; family Chlamyphoridae; genus Tolypeutes; species Tolypeutes matacus. The sequence goes on from JAKSZT010054452.1 coordinate 505,963, forward strand.
TCCTCCTAGTTCCACTAACTGCATATATCCAATGTTTGTCTCATACTCAATATTGTGTGTTCTCCAGAATATGACCTCTTGAAACAGCAAACCCCATAGTGAATCCCCTGTGTTCAGTCCCAGGCACTAAAGGGGGACACCTGGAAATTCCTCAGCTAGGGCTCCTCTCTGTGAGCTGTAAGTTCAGGACTGGGATGCAATTCATGAGTAGAGGGAGCATCCCTATTTGCATCTCCTCCTATTATACAGAAAGTTCTGTGGCTGGTGGCCTTTCAGAGAGGAGTTTGCCCAGAGCAGTTATGAGTGACCTGAGGGACAAAGTTTGCAAAGGCAGCATTTTTGAAAGTGAATTCATATTAAGTGATTGTGTTGGGCTAAAAGCTTAGCATCTATCATATTATTTCATTATTATATATCCACACAATATCTGTAATGTATGAGGGTTCATGTTTCTCAACATTCTCATCAATTCTACAGAGTAAATGTTAGGTAGTAGAAATTCTAGAGTGAGTGTAGAAGGATGTATTTGTGGTTTTAATTTCCATTTATCTAATAACAAGCAAGTTTTATTATGATTATTGCTCATTTGGATATTTCTGTTGGTAAAATATCTGTTCATATATTTTTCATTTTGGTTAACATTTAACTCTAATTTTCTTTATATATTGTGTAAAAAAGGGCTTTATAAAATATGCAATCCATTAATATCTCCCAGTACATAGATTTTTAAAATTTTAATAATAATGGTATTTGATGCATAAACTATATTAATTTTGAAAGTCATAATTTTTATCTTACTGATTACTCTTTTTGTATCATAACCAATAAATTACTGTATTACCCATTTTGTTGTTGCTGGTGTAAGAGTCACTATAAAGCACATTAAAAGGTATTAACACTGTACCCCTTTGGTGCTGGGAGGCAGCCTCAGGGTTGCAGTCTGCTCCGCTGCCTCCCTGGATCTGGAAGACTCACGTGACTGTGCTGGCTCTGGAGCTGCCTCCAGAGGAGGCATTGGGGGTGGTGGCAGTGACTACCTGGGGAGGCAGTGGCTTGGGAGGGACAGGCAAGCTGCCCTTGGTCAGCTACGGAGAAAAGGAAAAACCGAAGAGGCCAGGGTGGATCCTGGCGTGCTGTGGTCACACAGGCTTTTCAGTCACTTTTGCAAGGGCAAGCCCCAAAGTACAGGAATATATTTGTACCAGTTGTGAATCAGGCTTTATTGAAGAAGTGACAGATAATTACAGTTTTTTAGGTGGTGGTGGCAGCTACCAGATAGACAGTAACACATCAATACATTTTGCATGGCTCTGGAACCATTTGGACCACAGAATGTTTTTCCAAGATTTGAGACCATTTCTAAGTAGCCATCCACTGAACCAAGATAATAGAGCCAATGAAAGAGGTAACCAAACACACTGACATCTGGGGACCAATTTGACCGCAACATTTGCCAATGACTCAGAGATACAGATCCAGAGATAGCACTTCTCCTGTCAGAACCCAGCTATTGAAGGAATAATACCGCAGATTTTTGCAGGATTCTTTGCAAATTTGCCATTCCTGGTTCCCCACACCCTTTTTCCTGCAGCAGGGTGCTGCACATTCACCCTGGGGCCTGTGTCTGGGGTCAGACAGAGCTTAATGACATTGTTACCCAGCTTTTATGACAACTGGAAAACACAGGGCCTCCCCCAGCAGATAAGGAAAAGATCTCATCTCTTCAACAGTGACAGTAACTCAGGAATCAGTAGATATGGGTTTAGAGTGTCCAGTATGCAAAGAAGATTCACAGTTGATGAGGAAGTCTGGCAGTTACCCCAAAAACACTTCTTTCCTAGCAGTTGTATTGTGCCATGGTTAGACTTGCATGGCACATGTCCTGTATGTAGAAAGGATTTAAATGATGAGGACTCTACTCTGCAAACCCAGAGCTCAGAGACCTTTGCAAGCAGCAGATTTAGCAGTTACAGCCAGCTACATGGCCATGGACTTTTTGAAGCTAAAGACCACACCTGAGCCAGGGCTTTGGTAGTCTAATTACCACAGCTATTAGCTGTATCAAATAAAAAATAGTAGGTGGATTTAGGAATCTCATAAGAAACCTCACATATAATGTTAATGCAATGCATGTTTTTCCTCTCCAAATTTAAAGTTCATATCTACAGATGGAATTGTATCTACAACCAAATACCTCTTATTCATGGATTAAGGGTGATGATTTTATAATTATCACACATAAACCTAATTATGTGGGTTCCCCAGAATAAAATCAGTTCTGTACAGTCTAGCCAGGGTCCTGCTATCTGTCCTGCTGCCCTGAAATGGAGATGTGAACCTACTCCAGACTCCATCTACCATTAGTGCATTTTATAGTAGATGTGGTGGAAACAGCACCCTAAAATCCTGCTGCTATAAGTCATTTTGTCTTAATTGTTTTAAAGTGCTCCTCTTGGCCACATTAGCCATAAGGTGAGGCCAAATTAATTCAGGAACTGAAACTAAGTTTTGTTTTGTTTTGATCCTCAATGAGCAAATCAAAGAAAAACTAAAGTGGGAAGAAGAAAGAAGCCTATCCTTGTACTCTTTGGTTTGCTCATTGTAACTTTTAAAGACTTCTTCAGGAGATGCAGTTTCCCCAGAATCCAGGATGACATGTCTTAGGAGCTTGGTGGAACCTGATTCTGACCTCCTTCTGGGAATGAGTTGGGCAGGATGTGGGCACAGTGGGACAGATGTTGGAAGCCTTTGGTTCTGATGTGTTTTTTAATGACCCACAGAACATTGCTTACTGTCTTTTATCCTGTAGACATTTTTTTTGTTTTATTTTGCTTGTCCTTTTTTTATCCTGCAAACCTGAAAATAATTTCTTTCACAGAAATGGGATTACTTTATTATTGCTTTCAGAGCCCATCCACTGTTTTTGATAATTCATTGTTCTTCAGGAATTTTAATTTACATTGTTTCATTTTAATTTTAGAGCCCCCCCCCTTTTCTGGCTTTTTAACAATGGGAATTTATTTATTTATTTATTTATTTATTTATTTATTTATTTATTTAATTTTGTAATTGTGGGTAAAAATCAAATTTTTCATAATAAATACCAATATCTGTAAAATGATATATAAATATATATGCATATATGTGCGTTTGCTTACATAAATGTTATTTATATATATATATATATATATTTTTTTTTTTTAAAGCTGCTTAGATTACCTAAATATTACACAGAAATTACAGGTTATGTCTGAAACTTTCCTGTTCTCCTCAGCGCTGGCCTCACTTGGAGTTAAATTGATTATTTTGATCATGCCTGTAAAAATGACCTAGGAGAGGTGGACCTTATTGCTTTCAGCCTAAAAGAGCCCCATGCATGTTACATGGCTCTAGTGTTTAATGTTGAATAAATGAAGAATGCCAAGAACATTTTTGGAACTTCAAAGTGCCAAAAGAAAATAATGGGGTCATGTAACAGCTGTTGGGGCACCTAAAAGGGGATTGGTGGTGCCCAGTGGGGCCCTGTTTGTGTGGTCACATCAGCCCTTCCTAGTTTGGAATGATCAGAACATAGAAGATCACTTGTGGGTGAGTCAGTTTCTTGGCTATTAGTCTTTCCTCAGGTTCTCATTGACTATCATACACTGATTTTGGGGCAAGGGGAAAGGATTCAAGATATCTTTACCTGTACTTTGGAGAGGATAAAGGAGTAGGGGAGACAAGAGAAAATAGTAGAGTGGCTTGCTGAACTAATAACCCATCTATAAAAGCTGTGACCAGAAGGTGTGATTCAGGTTGGGCTCAGGAGAATAAAAGCTGTTTTCTCATATGCCTATCCTAGTGCATCTCTGTAGAGACACTTCTTTTGGGAATTGTGAGTTATTAAAGGAGTGGTAATAAAGAATTACATTGACATGATGCCCAGACTCACTGCTCTTGGGTGACTCTGCCAGGAATTCATACTTGTCTGCACCTGGTCAATACAACTTCCTCTCCCAGGTGCTAAATATGTGCCCATAGACACGGGCAGATGGTAACTTCTTCCAGAAGGAAGTCCTTCAGATTCTGCTAAGGCAATACCTAGAAATATCCAGACCCTGGTTTACATAGTTTTAGATGGATTATCAAGCCCCAGCTATCTCTATTTAAAAGTTCTGGTGTTTGTGTGTGTGTGTTTAAAAGCATAATTTTCCTTGCTAACACAATCTGGAATTATCTTGTCTTATGTGGTCAAAAATCCATTTCTTGATAGAGAAATTGGCACTAAAGGGAGAAATTGGGACAGCATACATTCAGGGAAATAGGCACAGTTTTAAGATAGTGAGTGAGCCAAGTTGGATGAGCACACAATACACATCCCTGATACAGTCCAGTAAAGTATATTTGTATTTGATGTTAGCATTTGGGAACTGGATACTGAGTTACTTATCCCATGGAATCACCTGAGACCAATAGATAGTGTTTGCCTGCATTTAAAGGTCAAGGAGAGTGCGTGTTCAGGAGGAAATTCACCAAGGTTCCTACTCTCCTTTCTCTGGTAGCATATTCAGACAGCACTAAAAGGCTTGTGGCTGCAAGAGCAGACAGTTGCCTTTTCTTAAAAGAAATGGAAGACTCTACAGCCTGCAGTGACTTTGAAAGTATTTAGGCTTATAGAACTCTTTCATCATCCCAACTTACATTCCTCCACAAAGCCAGTGCAAACATGGTCTGTGTTCACCAACTGGGATTCTTCTTACTCTCATTGCATGAAGGATTCTAATCAGGATATTCTTTTGTATTGTGGTGATGGCCTTTAACAAGGACATTTGGAATCTGACACCTGGCTCCTCCTAACACTGTCCTTTGCAGACCTGAAGTTGCTCCATTGTGCTTTTGCTATAATGCCATTGTGCATTTCTATACTCTTTTCCAGGCATCTCACTTCTGTTTTTTCCTTTCCAGTTGCAGCACTCCCTTTAATATCTCTTGTAGATCTGGCCTCATGATTACATACTTTTATAGTTGTTGTTTATCTGTGAAGACTTTAAGCTCACCCTCAATTTTGAAGGGCAGTTTTGCCAGATAAAGAATTCTTGGCTGTCAGATTTTATCTTTCAAA
>JAKSZT010054452.1:523712-538185 GCA_026826555.1 Tolypeutes matacus
TCTTTATGGTTTTGGCTCTTATATTTAGATCTTTGATACATCTTGAGTTGATTTTTGTATAAGGTGTGAGATGGTATTCTTCTCTCATTCTTTTGGATATAAATATCCAGTTTTCCAAGCACCACTTGTTAAAGAGGCCATTCTCTCCCTACTGAGTGGTCTTCGTGGCTTTGTCAAATATCAGATGACTGTATATACGAGGATCTATATCAGAACTCTCAGTTCGGTTCCATTGTTCAGTATGTCTATCCTTGTGCCAATACCATGCAGTTTTGATCACCATAGCTTTGTAGTATGTTTTAAAGTCAGGTAGTGTGTTACCTCCAACTTCATTTTTCTTTTTCAATAAGTCTTTGGCAATTCGGGGCCTCTTGCCTCTCCAAATATATTTTGTGGTTAATTTTCCAAGTTCCTTAAAAAATAGTGTTGACTTTTATTGGGATTGCATTAAATCTGTAGATTAGTTTGGGTAGGGTAGACATCTTGATGATGTTTAATCTTCCTATCCATGAACAGTGAATATTTTTCCATTTATTTAAATCTTCTTTGATTTCCTTTAACAGTGTTGTGTAGTTTTTGTATATAAGTCCTTTATATCTTTAGTTAAATTTATTCCTATGTATTGGATTCTTTTAGTTACTATTGTAAATGGTATTTTTTTCCTGATAGCCTCCTCAATTTGCTCATTATTGGTGTATAGAAATGCCACTGATTTTTGAGCATTGATCTTATAGCATGCAACATTACTGAACTCCTTTATATGTTCTAGAAGCCTTTTTGCAGATTTCTCAGGGCTTTCTATGTATAGGATCATGTCATCTGCAAATAATGAAAATTTTACTTCTTCTTTTCCAATCTGGATTCCTTTTATGTCCTTTTCTTGTCTCAGTGCTCACACAAGCACTTCTAAGAGAATGTTAAATAAGAGTGGTGATAGTGGGCATCCTTGACTAGTTCCCGATCTCAGAGGGAAGGCTTTTAGGATTTCACCATTGAAAATGTTAGCTTTGGGTTTCTCATATATACTCTTTATCATATTCAGAAAGTTTCCATGTATTCCTATCTTTTGTAGTGTTTTTATGAGGAAAGAGTGCTATATTTTGTCGAATGCTTTTTCTGCATCTATAGAGATTATCATGTGATTTTTTTCTTTCAATCTGTTTATGTGGTGTATTACATTGATTGATTTTCTTATATTGAACCATCCTGGCATACCCGGGATGAAACCCACTTGGTCATGGTGTATAATCCTTTTGATATATTGTTGAATTCGATTAGCAAGTATTTTGTTGAGGATTTTAGCATCTAGGTTCATTAGAGAAACTGGTCTGTAATTTTCCTTTCTTGTGGTATCTTTATTTGGTTTTGGTATTAGGGTAATGTTGGCATCATAGAATGAGTTAGGCAATATTCCTTCTACTTCTATTTTTTGGAAGAGCTTAAGTAGAATTTATGTTAGCTCTTTCTGGAATGTTTGGTAGAATTCACCTGTGAAGCCATCTTGTCCTGGACTCTTCTTAGTTGGGAGGTTTTTGATGACTAAGTCTATCTCTTTACTTGTACTTGGACTGTTGAGTTCATCTATTTCTTCTTTCATCAATGTAGGCTGTTTGTGGGTTTCTAGAAACTTGTGCATTTCCTCTAAATTATCATTCTTGTTGGCATATAATTTTTCAAAGTATCTTCTTAGGATACTCTTTATTTCTGTGGGGTCAGTAGTGATATCCTCTTGCTCATTCCTTATTTTATGTATTTGCATCTGTTCTCTCTTTTTCTTTGTTAGTCTGGCTAAGGGTTTCTCAATTTTATTGATATTCTTGAAGAACCAACTTTTGTTTTGTTTATTGTTTCCAGTGATTTCTTATTCTCTATTTCATTTAGTTCTGCTCTAATCTTTGTTGTTTCCTTCTTTCTACTTCCTTTAGGTTTAGTTTGTTGTTTTTTTTCCAATTCCTCCAAGTGTGCAGTTAGGTCTTCAATTTTAGCTCTGTCTTCTTTTTTAATATATGAATTTTTGGCTATGAACTTCCCTCTCAGGACTGCTTTCGCTGCATCCCATAGGTTTTGATATGTTGGGTTGTCATTTTCATTAGTTTCAAGGTTGTTACTGATTTCTTTTGATATTTCTTCTTTGACCCACTGTTTGTTTAAGAGTGTGTTGTTTAACTTCCATATCCTTGTTCCTAGCCTGTTTCTCTGGCCCTTAGTTATTTCCAAATTCATTTCGTTGTGGTCAGAGAAATTTCTTTGTATAATCTCAATCTTTCTGAATTCATTGGAGGAGTTCTGTGGCCTAGCATGTGGTCTATTTTGGAGTATGTTCCATGTGCCCTCGAGAAGAATGTAAATCCCGCTGTATTTGGGTATAGTGTTCTGTATATGTCTATTAAGTCCAGGTCTTCTAATGTATTGTTGAGTGCCTTAGTTTCTTTTTTGATTCTGTCTAGATGTTATGTCTAATGATGATAGTGGTGTGTTGAATTCCCCTGCTATAATTGTAGAGGCATTTATTTCTCCTCTTAGTTTTTCCAGAGTTTGCTGCACATATTTTGAGGCACACCGAGTAGGTGCGTAAATGTTGATGATTGTTCTCCCTTCGTGAGAGATTACTCCTTTTACTAATATGTCGTGTCCATTTTTGTCTCTTACAATAGATTAGCATTTAAAGTCTATTTTGTCTGATATTAGAATAGCTATTCCTGCCCTTTTTTGGCTATTGTTATCTTGTAAAATGGTTTTCCAGCCATTCACTTTCAGCCGCCTTGAATCCCTGGGACGAAGGTGGGTTTCTTGTAGACAGCATATAGATGGATCATATTTTCTTATCCATTCTGCCAATCTGTGTCTTTTGATTGGTGAATTTAATCCATTATCATTCAGTGTTATTACTCGTAACGAATTTCTTACTTCAGCCTTTTTTTCTTTGGGTTAATGTATGTCATATGTTGTTTTGTTTCTCTTTTTGAGTTTTCAGTTGTTTTGAAACTCTCCTCCAACTCTCTCTCCCTTGTTTTTTCCTTTCAACTTCTAGAGATCCCTTTAGTATTTCTTGAAGTGCTTTTTTATTCTTGACATACTCTCTTAATTGCTGTTTATCTGTGAATATTTTGAACTCTCCATCATTTTTGAATGCCAATTTTGCTGGATAGAGAATTCGTGGCTTGAAATTTTTTTCTTTTAGTGTTTTGACTATGTCATACCACTGTCTTCTTGCCTCCATGGTTTCAGCTGAGAAATCAGCACTTAATCTTATTGTGCTTCCCTTGTATGTGATGGTTTTCTTTTCTCTTGCTGCCTTGAGTATTTTCTCTTTGTCTTGAGCATTGGACATTTTGACAAGTATATGTCTTTGAGTTGGCCTGTTGGGATTTATAGTATTTGGGGTGCCCTGTGCTTCCTGGATCTGCACATCCATCTCTCTCTCTCAATAGAGTTGGGAAGTTTTCAGCCATTATTTCCTTCAACACTCCTTCTGTTCCCTTTCCCTTGTCTTCTCCTTCTGGGATGCCCATAATGCGTATGTTTGCACATTTTGAATTATCGGTTAATTCCCTGAGTCCATGCTGGATTTTTTCTATCTTTTTGTCTATCTGTTCTGCTATCTCTTTGATTTCAGCTCTATTGTCTTCCATATCACTAATTATTTCCTCTGCCTGTTCAACCTGCTGTTATATCAATCCAGCATCTTTTTCATTTCTTGGCTTCTGCAATTGTTCACCATCATATCCATTACCTTTTTAGGCATGTTTGCTATTTCTTCAGTATGTTTTCCCAGTTTCTTCTTTATATCCTTCATCTCTTCCTTCAGTTCTTTAAGTTGGTCCATGATATTTGTTTGGATAGGTTTGATTAGTTGTTCGATGTTCTGCATCACTTCCTGGTTTTTATTTTGTTCATTGGACTGGTCCATGTTTCCCTGTTTCTCAGAGTCATTTGTATTTTTTTGTTGCCCTCTTGTCATCATATTACCTTGATGGGTTTGTTCAGTTGATTAGCTTTTCTCTATGCTCTGGAGTTTTACTTAGCTGGTGTTTCCACATGTGAGTTAAGTTTTCTCTTTGGCAGTTTTTCTTCTTATTTTATTTCCTTACTTCTTTCTATGTTCCCTTGAAGGCAAAAGGTTAGAGCCAGAGGAATCAAAAGATGTAGGGAAGGTAGAAGGATAATAGTAATATTGATAAAAGTTAGAAGAGGGGCCAAGTGAGACTTAATGAGATGAATATTTAACTTGTGTAGGCAGTGTAGAGTAATAGGGAAAAATGTGGAGTTCCTACAATGGACTGAGAAAGCAAATGGAGGAATATATATACAGTAATTTAGAAGGCTAGAATTATGAGGAGGGAGAGAAATAGTAAAGAAAAGGCAGAAAGGAAAAAGTTAATTCTAATAAAAAAAAGAAGAAAACAAAATAGATGGAATAGAAATTGACACCCTTCAGTTGTGGGCCCATGAAAAAATGTTGTATCTAAGAGCCACAACAGAAAACAGAAGGCAGAAAGATGAAGGAAGGATAAGCGATAGTTTGTAATACAGAATCAATATAGACACCGAGTGGGAAATTACTGAAGAAGAAGCACAGCAAAGAAGCAACAAGCTAGCAGCACCTAATTTTTAAAAAGGAAAGAAAAAAGAAAGGGGGGAGGAAAGAGGAAAGAAAAGCAAGGGACCAGAAAGAAACAGAGAGAAACCAAAGATCCACACAGGCAAGCAGTCAAACAGAGCTAAGGGGGGGTCAATGATTCCCCTAGGGTCCACGTGGATCCTCTCTGCCTACTTTTGTTTATCAATCAGTTTCCCCACAGGGTTCTATATGCACGTCCTGAAACTGCTTTTAGCTATTAAACTAAATTAAAGAGAATTTATTTTTCATTTATTGAAGTGACCTTCTCACTTTTTATTTTTATTTTTATTTTTTTAGTGAAATACAGGACCCAAAATAATTCCTCCTCTAGACCAACCCCCTTACGGAAGGGACCCTAGGTGGGCACATGGAAATTAATCAAGCACGTCCCACTTCCTGGACTCGCCAGGGTAGCTGTAGCTCTGATGTTAGTCAGTGCAGAGTGCTAAAGAGGGCCGATTCCGCCCCTTCTGGAGCTGAGCACCAGCTTCACCGGGTTGCTATGTAAATCAGTTTGACTGCAGATTCGCGTCTGCTCTCAGCCTGATGCTGCTTCAGGTCGGCTTATCTGCTCCCCAAAGCTATGGGGCAGTGCAGGCAGCCAGATTGATGTCGAAAAATAAAAATAAAAAATACCCTTCCCTGTCCTCCAACAGAACCCTCCCTCTTTTGGGGAGTGTCCCTTCTTCCTGACTCCATGGCGGCCTGGGTCTTATTCCTTGGCAGCTGGGCAAATCAGCACCCTACCCCGGACCGGAATACCCCCACGCGTTCACCGGGTACCAATTAGCTCCGGCTGTTCTGTTCACACAAGGTCCAAGGGGCGCCAGGCTGCCAGATCCCCAGAAAATAAAACTTTCTCACCCCACTCGCGGCTCCAAGTGGCTGTTTTATTATTAGTATTTTTTTCTTCTTTTTCTCCCTAACCGTGGGGCTCAGCCGTCAGTGCCAACCACCACCGGCAGGCTTAAAACTCACAAATCTCTACCGTTCCGTCCACGCTGTTGTTCCATGCAGATAGATGTCCCAATTTTCTCACTCCACGAGTGCACAGCACAGACCCCCGGGCAGGACCCCGTCCACAATCTGCCTTGCTCTGGGAGCTTGCAGTGTGTGCCCTCCTACACTAATGCCATCTTGGCCAGTAATCCATTCCAGTTATTTCTTACCATGAAAAATACAGGTTCTTAAAAAGATGAATTCACTGAAGTCATCAACATCATCCACATAGGGGGACAGATGGGTGGAACCATAAATACCACAAAATTATATTTGTCAACACTTGGAATCTACTAATAACATGTACATATTAGCTAGGTATGTGGTAACTCAGGGGAATCAATCAGTAGCAGCAGCCCATACACTTGTAATAATGAGAATTGGCCACTTATATAAAGTCTTTTTGTTTATGATGAATTTGTACCTTTTCCTCAAATAGACTAGTTTACAGGTCATAGGTCCTGAGCAGACTGTACTCCTGCCTTCCCATTACTACTCTTGAGGAGATCTGTCTGGCAGAGAACATCCCTGGAGTGGATTTTGTGAAGAGTATAGCACAAGCTTTGGTTCTGGTAGGTGTAGACAATGAGATTGACAATCAAGTTGGCATGTGACAGGAGAATGACCATGTTCATTGACCACTAGGCCTATCCTTAGCTCAGGATGGCTGAGAAAGAGTGACACAGAATGTGGCAAGTACTGGAAACCAGCATCAAGCAAAAATCCTCATGATCATGGCCAGGGGTTTGGCTGCATGGAGCTCCTGCTTGAGTCTGGTCTTTGACTGGTCCATAAGCTTCATGCACTGAAGCTTATTTCAGGCCACCATAAGAATATTGATGCTGGTAACCAGCATTCAGGGATTGTAAGACACAACCAAAGAAATTTAAATACACAATTTAGCTCATGGGGAGAACATTCTCAAAGTGACACTTCACAAGGCAGCACCTTTCACTCATGGTACTTTCCCACGGCTCCATGCAGTTTATGACACTATCTTTGATATTCTACACCAAGAATGAAATTAGTCTAATGCCAAAGGCCAAGAATTAAGAGGAGAGCAATGGCACTTCTTTCCCGGATCCAAGTGATCAATCTATTACACCTGAGTAGGACACAGATGGCCAGGTGCCCGTCAATGGGCATGGCCAGGAAGCTGAAAATGGAGCTCTGTATGAGCAAGTGCATGAATCAGCCAAGGAAAAGGCAGCTTTAGACGCCAATGCAAGGCTGAGGGTGGGGCAGGAGGCGTGCCCACGCCCTGCACCCAGGGCCGGAGTCCCCGCCAGCACTGCTGCCTGGCGGGAGAATCTTGCGGGCGCTGCTGGGCGTGGGCCGTGGAGACATCCCTGTGCACTCAGTCCAGGCACCATGCGCGCCTGGCCACTGCTCCTCCGCAGGGACCTGGCCCAGCCCGTACGACTCCCGGCGGCGGCTTCCATGTGTGCTCCATATGAGGCCTGTGACCCCGGATCCCTTCCCTGGCTGCTGGGGCTTGTCCAGGGCCCCAGCGCCACGCGCCTGCGCTGCTGGCAGAGTGGTTATCACGACGCTGGGGCGGGTTCCGGCCTGGGCGTCAGGGGGCCGTCGGTCTCCGCCCTGGCGCTGCTGGGCGCTGCAGGGAGCGGAGCGGGCCTCCCCCAGCCCCTCGGCCTCGGCGCACGCAGGTGTGCAGCGCTCGCCCGGCCCGGGACGCCTTGGTTCTCACGCGCCGTTACGGCCTCTTCCCGTGAGGACTCGAGATGGCACCACTCGGAAGCGAAGAAGCTCCTGGGGTTGGGGACCCTGAGCGCTGCAGGCTGGCGACCGCTCCGGGATTTCTGACAATGTCCAGCGTCACCACCGTGTCCGTCCCTTTCCTCCTTGGGAAGATCATGGATGTCGTCTACGCCAGTAACAGTGTGGACTTCGTCAACGGCCTCAGCAGCCTCTGCCTCATGCTCAGTGCATGTTCCCAGGCAGAGATGCTGCTGCCCACGCTCTCCATGTCCATCTTCTGCAGTCCTCAGGCCAGCGCGTCGTGACCAGGCTGAGAGCATCGCTGTTCACCTCTGTCCTGAAGCAGGAGGTTGCTTTCTTTACAAGATTCGCACAGGACAACTTGTCAGCCGCCTCTCTTCAGATGCCCGGGGTGTTCGGTGACTGAAAATCTCTGGACGGGCTCCTGGCTGGGGCCCAGGCTTCTGTCAGCCTTGGCAGGATGGTACCTGGGCCCAGCTTTGTGCAGTGCCTCTGTTCAAGCCTCGGCCTGCGGCAGCCTCCAGAGTGGAAGCTAATCTGCGTGAACACCTCATGGCCCCATGAGTGCCCGCAGGCTGCTGAGGCACAGAGACGGTGCTTTCCTGCCTTGCCCCGCTACCACTCGTTGCCACTTCATGTCCCCAGAATGAATTGTTACCTGAGAATGGACTTTGGCCTTTAGAAATGATTACGTTGTTGCTTGGATTTTCCAAGAATGTACGAATCCAGGATATGAAGACAGGAAAAATGAACAGGTAGCAGGAACCCTCTTGGATTCTGAGCAGTGGGGAAAAAATAACAGTGACTTACATCCAAAAATAAATCAATAAACAGCACTGAAGCTGCCATTATTACCTTCACAAGATCAAGAGGATAATTCTCTTCCTCCTTTCCTAAGAGGGGGAATAAATTCAATTCTTTCACCTAATGCCAATTCATTCTCCTCTAAGGTGAACTAGATTTACTTCCCAGAGCCGTTTTTTTTTTCCTTCCCTTAACTGTGGACACAGCATTATCATATCTGTTTACCTACCTTCTTCAAAAAATGTTTTGATGTAGACCAGTGAGAATTTAATGTGAGCTCATAATGGAATTTAAGAATTTATAGTTGCTATAAATTTACATTTTAAAAAGTAAAAAGTACATTTTAAAAAGTAAAAAGAAACAGATGAAATTAATTTTAATAATTTATCCAAATATAAACAAAATATTGCCATTTCAACATGTAATTAACATGTTAATGAAAATTATTAAGAAAATATTTTATATTTTTTCATATTAAGATTTCAAAATCCAATGTATATTTCATACTTATAAAATGCTAAAATTTAAATGCTAAAATTTTATTGGATGTACTTGATTTGTGTTTACATTTCATAAAATTTACAGTTGAAAAAGTCCATTCACATATCCAAGTGGTTTCAGACACACTTAAAAAGTTTGCAATAACTGAGTCATGTATGAAGTTTTAAAGTTAAATTAACTAAAATCACATAAAATATAAAATTCAAAAAAAGAAGTCAGTGCAAGAATCCAGGCTGATGGCAAATGGGATGCTGAGCAATCCAAATGCCCTCATTGGCTCCTGCCACAGACACCAGGAAGTAGATGGTGGGCTTCTGCAGCATGCTTCATGTGCCCACTGTGGCTCACAACAGCTCCTTGCTTGCCATAGCCAGTGTGGTCATGGTCAGCAACAGCCACAAGTGCAAAAAATCCTGCACTTCCAGTGGCATGGACAGACTGGCTTGTCTCCAGGTGTTGGCTGCCAGGGCCGTGTGGGGCACAGAGCACCCAGACTGCACATCTACCTGCTGCAACTGGCCCATCCTATTTTATGCCCTTTAACATAGATTTTAATTTATGTTTTACATATTTTCTATTTATGTCATATGGGGAGAAAAGCTGTATAAAAAAAAACAAAACAAAGTAAAATACCACAGGTTTTATATTTACGTACATAGTTATCTTTACCAATATTCTTATTTCTTCTTATGCTTTCATATCACCCTTTAGTGTCCTTTTATTTCAGTTTTAAGGACCACCTTTGGCATTTCTTGTAGGGCAGGTTTTACGGTAATGAAGTCCTTCAGCTTTTGTTTATCTGATAATGTCTTAATTTCTCCTTCATTTTTGAAGGATAATTAAAATTAATTACTATTACTTATTAATCCCTATTTATTTTGTTCAGAATATATTTTCCCAGTTTCCTTTAGTTCTTTCTCAATAGAGCTCTTTAGATTATTGAATATATTTAAGTTGATTAGTATCTTCAATTAATAGTCATAATTTGTCAGGGATGTATTCTGTCAATTTATTTTATATTCCTTTTGATGAGCCATATTTTCTTGTTGATGTTTTTATTTGTTTATTTGTTGTTATTGTTGAGAACTCTATATTCTGTATATTGTGTTTTTACTATGAAATCAAATTATTTTTGTTTTCTTGATAAGGGCTAGAGCAGGTCAGATTGTGGCTTGTCAAATTTTTAAAAATTTTAAATATTTTATTATTTTTTATTATCCCCAATTTTTCTTTTTCTTTTTTAAAAATAGTTTTGTATTTTATGTCTTATTTTTAAAACAATCATTATTTCATTTTCTTATTAATTGTATTTGGTTATTTTATTGGCTTCATTTTTTAAGAAGTTTTGGATCACAGAAGTGTTACATTTGTGGCAGGAGAGGATCATTGGTGCAGGCTGACAGTGATGGGGTATACATGGGGGGAAGCTCACATGGGCATACATATAAGGCATATAAATGTGTTCAGTTGTTCATGGAGCATTGTCACAGTAAGTGGAGATTCATACAATATCCAAAGGAATATCAAATTCCCATCATGGGGAGTTCTGCCATATTCTCTAATGGATCAGCAAGGTTCCTCAATTACAGGGGCAATGACTAGTGAAGGAGGGTGGTCCACTGATGGGCCCTTGATATTGATGACTGTGTATATGAACCGTTACTATTGAAACTTAGCCTAGTGTTATAACCCAGGAGATCGACCACACTCAGACTTTAACCACTTTTATGAAGTTTATTGAGCTAAGCCCACAGGGTGTCTGCAGCACCTCTCATGTAGGAGAGAACTGCAGCCCCCAGGTTTTAAAATGGCTCCTTTTTATAGGGGGTTGCTGTCGCAGTTTGCAAGCAAGCAGGATAAACAGAAGCGGATTTTGGCAGTTAGCTAGTGTTTGCACAGAATGCCCTGATAGCCTGGGGCACAGCTGCAGGGTTGAGATGTCCTTGCAGGATTGTTCAAAGGAGGGGAGGTTGTATGCTTGTCTGTCCTTGCGAGATTGTTCAAGGGAGGGGAGGTTGTGTGCTTTTCAGATAAGACACTTAGGAGACAGTGGGAAACTTTTCTTTTCTACGTTACTTTGGTTGCCATGAAGGCCTATGGGTAGGCTAATTTAGGGTTCAACACTAGTATTATAGGTTGCCTATGTGTTGCCTCCTGGGAGCCTTCTTCTTGCTGAAATGTGGCCTCTCTCTAAGCCAAACTCAGCATATAAATATATTAACTTCCCCCCAGCATGGAACATGACTTCTAGGGGTGAGTCTCCTGGCACCAAGGGATTGCTACCAAGCACCAACTAGTAATTCAACTGGAAGAAGATCTTGACCTAAAGGGGGAAAAGGTAAAGACAAATGAAGTTATATGGCTAAGAGACTTTAAAGTGAGTCAGGAGAGGGAGATAGACTCAAGATGGCGTTAGTGTAGGAGGGCACACACTGCAAGCTCCCAGAGCAAGGTGGATTGTGGACGGGGTCCTGCCCCAGGGGTCTGTGCTGTACACGTGTGGAGTGAGAAGCTTGGGACATCTATCGGTGCGGATCAACGGCGTGGATGGAATGGTGGAGATTCATGAGTTTTAAGGCTGCCGGTGGTGTTTGGCACAGATGGCTGAGCCCCACGGTTAGGGAGAAAATATAAAATAAAATAAAACGGCCACTTGGAGCCGCGAGCAGGTGAGAAAGTTTTATTTTCTGGGGATCTGGCTGCCTGGCGCCCTTTGGATCTTGCATGAACAGAACAAATGAGCTAATTGGCACCTGGTGAACCGGAGCTGGGATTCTGGTAGGGGGATGGAGGTGATTTCCGTAGCGACCCAGGGATAAGACCTGGGCCACTGCAGAGCCAGGAAGAAGGGACACTTCCCAAAAGAGGGAGGGTTCTGTTGGAGGACAGGGAAGGATAATTTTTATTTTTAGACATCGATCTGGCTGCCTGCACCGTCCCATAGCTTTGGGGAACAGATAAGCCGACGTGAAGCAGCATCAGGCTGAGAGCAGACGCAAATCTGCACTCAAACTGATTTACTTAGCAACCCGGTGATGCTTGAGCTCGGCTCCAGAAGGGGCGGAATCGGCCCTCCTTAGCACCCCGCACTAACATCAGAGCTACAGCTACCCTGGGGAGTCCAGGAAGTGGGACGTGATTGATTAATTTTCACGGGCCCAGCTAGGGTCCTTCCGTAAGGGGGTTGGTCTAGAGGAGGAATTATTTTGGGTCCTGTATTTCACTAAAAAATTAAAATTAAAATTAAAAAAAAAGTGAGAAGGCCACGTCAATAAATGAAAAATAAATTCTTTTTAATTTAGTTTAATAGCTAAAAGCTGCTTCAGGACCTGCATATAGAACTCTGTGGGGAAATTGATTGATAAACACAAGTAGGCAGGAAGGATCCACGTGGACCCTAGGGAAATCATCGACCCCTCCTTAGCTCTGTTTGACTGCTTGCCTGTGTGGATCATTGGTTTCTCTCTGTTTCTTTCTGGTCCCTTGCTTTTCTTTCCTCTTTCCTACCCGCCTTTCTTTTTTGTTCCATTTTTTAAAAAATTAGGTGCTGCTAGCTTGTCGCTTCTTTGCTGTGCTTCTTTTTCAGTAATTTCCCACTCGCTGTATATATTGATTTTGTATTACAAACTATCACTTATCCTTCCTGCCTCTTTCTGCCTTCTGTTTTCTGTTGTGGTTCTTAGATACAACGTTTTTTCATAGGCCCACAATTCAAGGGTGTCAATTTCTACTCCATCTTTTTTTGTTTTCTTCTTTTTTTATTAGTATTAACTTTTTCCACTCAGACCTTTCTTTACTATTTCTCTCCCTCCTCATAATTCTAGCCTTCTAAATCACTATATATATATTCCTCCATTTGTTTCCCCAGTCCATTGCAGGGACTCCATTTTTTTCCCTGGTACTCTACACTGCTTACACAAGTTAAATATTCATCTCATTAAGTCTCATTTTGCCCCTCTTCTGTCTTTTATCAATATTACTATTATCCTTCTGCCTTCCCTACATCTTTTGATTCTTCTGGCCATAACCTTTGCCTTCAAGTGAACATAGAAAGAAGTAAGGAAATAAAACAAGAAGAAAAACTGCCAAAGAGAAAACTGAACTCACACGCAGAACCAACAGCTAAATAAAACTCTAGAGCATAGAGAAAAGCTAATCAACTGAACAAACCCATCAAGATAATATGATGACCAGAGGGCAACAGAAAAATACAAATGACTCTGAGAAACTGGAAAACATGGACCAGTCCAATGCACAAAATAAAAACCAGGAAGCAATGCAGAACATCGAACAACTAATGAAAGCTATCCAAACAAATATCATGGACCAACTTAAAGAACTGAAGGAGGAGATTAAGGATATAAAGAAGACACTGGGAGAGCATACTGAAGAAATAGCAAACATACCTAAAAAGGTAATGGATATGATGGTGAACAATTGCAGAAGCCAAGAAATGAAAAAGACGCTGGACTCACATAACAGCAGATTTGAACAGTCAGAGGAAAGAATTAGTGATATGGAAGACAATACACCGAAATTAAAGAGATTGTAGAACAGATAGACAAAAAGATAGAAAAAATCCAGCATGGACTCAGGGAATTAACCGATAATGCAAAACTCACAAACATATGCATTATGGGCATCCCAGAAGAAGAGAAGGGAAAGGGAACAGAAGGGGTCTTAAAGGAAATAATGGCTGAAAACATCCCAAAGCTATTGAGAGAGATGGATGTGCAGATCCAGGAAGCACAGCGCACCCCAAATAGTATAAATCCCAACAGGCCAACTCAAAGACATATACTTGTCAAAATGTCCAATGCTCAAAACAAAGAGAAAATACTCAAGGCAGCAAGAGAAAAGAAAACCATCACATACAAGGGAAGCACAATAAGATTAAATGCTGATTTCTCAGCTGAAACCATGGAGGCAAGAAGACAGTGGTATGACATAGTCAAAACACTAAAAGAAAAAAATTTCCAGCTGTGAATTCTCTATCCAGCAAAATTGGCATTCAAAATTGATGGAGAGTTCAAAATATACACAGATAAACAGCAATTAAAAGAGTATGTCAAGAAGAAACCAGCACTTCAAGAAATACTAAAGGAATCTCTAGAAGTTGAAAGGAAAAAACAAGGGAGAGACAGTTGGAGGAGAGTTTCAAAACAACTGAAAAGACAAAAAGAGAAACAAAACAACATATGACATACATTAACCCAAAGAAAAAATGGCTGAAGTAAGAAATTCATTACGAGTAATAACGCTGAATGATAATGGTTTAAATTCACCAATCAAAAGACACAGATTGGCAGAATGGATAAGAAAATATGATCCATCTATATGCTGTCTACAAGAAACCCACCTTCGACCCAGGGATGCAAGGTGGCTGAAAGTGAATGGCTGGAAAACCATTTTACAAGCTAACAATGGTCAAAAAAAGGGCAGGAGTAGCTATTCTAATATCAGACAAAATAGACTTTAAATGCAAAACTATTGTAAGAGACAAAGATGGACACTACATATTAGTAAAAGGAGTAACCTCTGAAGAAGAGAGAACGATCATCAACATTTACATACCTAATTGGTGTGCCTCAAAATACGTGCGGCAAACTGTGGAAAAATTAAGAGGAGAAATAAATGCCTCTACAATTATAGCAGGGGACTTCAATACACCACTATCATCATTAGACAGAACATCTAGACACAGAATCAACAAAGAAACTAAGGCACTCAACAATACATTAGAAGAACTGGACTTAATAAACATATACAGAACACTACACCCAAATACAGCAGGATTTACATTCTTCT
>JAKSZT010054452.1:546082-570022 GCA_026826555.1 Tolypeutes matacus
AAATAAATAAATAAATAAATAAATAAATAAATAAATAAATAAATAAATATCTTTAATATCCTTAGCCTTATTGTCCTTAAACCATGTGGTTTGATTTAGGTGATTGGTATGAACATTTTTCATTAGTTGTTTAAAATCCAATGTCTCACATGAGCTTTGATTTGTTCCTTTGCCTGAGCCATTTCTTCCAATTTCATTAGTATAGCTTGGAAATTTTTGCTGAGGTCTAGGCATCTGATTATGATGGTGAGTTTACTCTGATGGTCAGTTTCTCTCTCTCCTTGGGATTTAGTGATGAGTGGCTGTGTATTATCACTGCTTATTGATTTTTGGCTCAAATTGTTCTAAGTCTTTAGGATTACCCCTGTTTATCTCCTCAAATCAGGGCCATGACCCAGTAAAGGGCTGCAGATCTGTTTCCAAGAACCTCAGGGATGGGACCAATAAAGGCAACAAAATCCTTTCATTTATTTACTTATTCCTTTCTTGCATACACTTTCCTGTTCTTCCAGCAGATGGCACACTTTAGCAGACCTCTCCACTCAAATGCTAGGGGAGACTGTTCAGTGTAATCTTCCCTGGGCAGGCAGTACACATACAGTGTCATGGAGAATTCCCTCACAGGGTGGATTCTTCAGAGCCAAGCCTTGCAAATCAAACTTCCTAGAGGCTTCTCTCTTCCCTCTGCTGGCTTCACTCTCACTTTTTTCCAGAGAGGAAATAAATTTCTACTCCATTTCCCTCTGTTTCATCAGCAACTAGTCCAGGTCAGTAAGGATGGTATTTGAGAAGGCAGGTTATCTTTAGTTCCTTGCAGCTCCCAGGGAAAACAATTGTGTGGCCTGGATTGATGTGACCTGTGGGACACATCAGATCAAATTCAGTAGCCAAAATTGGATGCACCATAGGCTCTGTCCTTCCCTATCCCCTTTCATGGGGAAGTGGACCCCAGTTATACCCTCTGTAGCCACTTGCCAGGGACTAAAGGACCCATGCTGTCTGCTCTGAGGGTGGGGTATTGGGTACAAGGAGCTATAGATGAATAAGTACTCACAGACCTTCCTTGCCAAGTACCTTTTTCTTCACCTCTCTCTCTTTTGGTTGGTGTTCAACCTTCCCCTTCCCCTGCTGTCCTAAGCCCTAGAAAAGGTATCCAGACAGTCTTTGCCTGTCCTCTAGCTAAATATGTGGGAGAGAAGTAAACCCTGTGCCTCTCTAAAACCCCATCTTCCCAGAATTCTCAATGGTGGTTTATTAAACCTTACACACAAAGCACAATTAATGAAAGAAAAAGTAGATAAATACCTCCTCAAATTAAATACTCTTGTGCTTAAAACTACTTTGTCAAGGTGAAATGGTGGCCTACTCAATGGTTGAAAATATTTGAAAACTACATTTCTGATGTATTTGATTTCCTTGATGTACAAAGAGATCATACAACTCAACAGTAAAAAGTCAAGCAACCCAATCAAAAAATGGGCAAATGACATGAATAGACATTTTTCCAAAGAGGAAATAGAAATGTCAAAAACAAGCAAACAAACAAACAAACAAACAACAACAACAAAAAAACAAACAAAAAACCCATCACAAGCTATTAGGAAAATGCAGATCAAAAGTACAATGATATATCATTTCACATCTTATACAATGGCCACTATTTAAAAAAATAACAGAAACTACAAGTGCTGTAGAGGTTGTGGAGAAATAAGAACACTCCTTCACTCTTGCTGGGAATATAGAATGGTGCAGCCTCTGTTGAAGATGGTTAGATCATTCCTCAGGAAGCAAAATATGCATCTGCTGTACGCTTCACAACCCCACTACTAGGAATGTAGTCAGAACAACTGGAAGCAGGGACATGAACAAACATTTGTACACTAATGTGCATAATGATATTATTCACAATTGCTAAAAGATGGAAAAAACCTAAGTTTTCATCCACTGATTAATAGAAAAACAGAATGTGGTATATGCATACAATGGAATACTACTCAGTTGTAAGATAAAATGAAATTAGGAAGACTCTGACAATGTGAACAAACCTTGAGGCATTATGCTGGGTGAAATAAGCCAGGCATTAAATGACAGAGACTTTACCATCTTACAAATATGAACTAAATAGAATGAGTAAACTCGTGTAGTTAAACTATATATTATAGGTTACTGGGAGATAGAATGAGGGTTGAGAGGGGGAAATTGATGCTGAGTGTATGTAGAAGCTTTAATAAGGTTTATTGCAGGTGTGTGGAAATGGATAAAGTTGATGGTAACATATTATAATGGGTATATCTAACACTACTGATTTATATGTTTGATTGTGGCTGATGGGTAGTCTAGGGATGTAAATATAATTGAAAGAAAGCTAGAGGATGGTCTAAGGACTGTATAACAAAGTTAACTCAGTGGTGGATGAGCATTGGAATTAATCCTACAAATACAAGACTGTTCTTCTATATATCAGAACAAAGATAATCACTATTATAGTGTTAATAATATGGTTATACCATGGAAAAATACAAGTAATGTAACTTATATACTATAGTTAACAGTAATATTGTAATACTTTTGCATCAATGGTAAAGAAGTTAGTATATCAATGATATGCATTGCAATAGGGAGGAATAAGGAGATATAGGATTTATCCTTTTGAATAATGAAAATGTTATAAAATTGCCTGAAGTGATGACAGCACAACTCTGTGATGAAACCAAGACCATCGAGTGTACCCTTTGGATGTTCTGGACAAGAATGGGAACATATAACACAGTAAAAAATATGGTGGATGGTGGATTGCATTTAACCATACAAATATGAGAATGTTCTCTCATGAACTAAAACAAATATACAATACTAATACATGGTGTTAACACTAGGGTGGTTTATGAGGAAAATACACCAAAAGTAAATAGAGATAGCATTAATACTTTGATACTGTTCTTTCATCATTTGTAACAAATGTTCCACAACAATGAAAGATGTTGAGAGTGGGGTGATGTATGGGAATCTTCTATGTTATGCATGATTATTTTCTAAACTCACAATATCCCTAATAAAGAGAGGGCGATTTTAATATTGTATATATGATAACAATAAAAATTTAGAAAACAAATCCATGGAAAGCACACTAACAAAAAGTGAACCCTAATTTAAACCATGTAATATAGTTAATAGTACTATTATAAAAATATGTTATGCTCAATTGTAACAAAGTCTCCACATCAATGCAAGATTGTGGTGGTGGTGTGGTGTATTGTACTGAAAATAATTAAAACTCCCTTGCTAAACATCAGCAGTGTTAATGGACACTCATTTATGTCCTTATGACACAGAGAGGATTCCAGGATCCCTGGAATTTTCCCCAGATTCAGAATCAGTCAAATGGAACCTTAATTTACCAATTAAAAAGTTGGGATAGCCTGAATCTCAGCAGAGTTGCAGCCATCACCTACTTTCCAGTTCATTGAACTGACCCAGGACTACTAAAAAATGATGATGGACAGCCCCATCCTCTAAAGTAAAGAGCATCTACAAACTGCTACTAAAACAGTTCCTGCCATCTGCCCCATAAGATGTAACCCCCCTTTCAATCTGAAGCACATTGGGCTTTACCATCCCCAAATTGAGGACTGAACAAACATAAGGGGGGAACGCAATGATGGACCAAAGTAGACATGATTATTGCAGTAACAGAAGAAATTGTAATATTGATATAAAGATAGTGGTTACCAAGAGTCCTGAGGTGAGGGGGAGGGAAGAACAGATGGAACATAAGGTATTTTGAGGACATTGGAATTATTCTGCCTGGCACTGTAATGACAGATACAGGCCATTATACATTTTGTCAAAACCTATAAATTGTATGGTGCAAAGTGTAAACCATAAAGTAAACTATAGACCTTGGTTAGTAACAATGCTTCAATATTTGTTCATCAATGGTAACAAATGAACCTAAATAACTTAAGATGTTAGTAATAGGGGAAAATGTGATAAGGGGAGGTGGTGAGGTATATGGTAATCCCCTATATTTTATTTTTACTTTATTTTGTACATTTAATAACTGAAAATATAAACAATTAAAAACGAAAAAGTAAACAAGTGGAAAGACATTCCATGTTCATGGATTGGAAGAATAAATATTGTAAAGATGTCAATCTTGCCCAAACCGATTTATAGATTCAATGCAATACCAATCAAAATCCCAACAACTTACTTTGCAGAATTAAAGAAGGCAATGACCAAATTCATCTGGAAGGGTAAGTGCACCAAAATAGCCAAAAGCATTCTAAAAAAAGAACAATGTGGGAGGAATTTCACTGCCTGACCTTGAAACATACTACAAAGCTACAGTGGTCAAAACAACATGGCACTGGCATAAAGATAGACACATTGATCAGTGGAATAGAATTGAGAACCCAGAAATATACCCTCACCTATACAGTAACTGGTTTTTGACAAACCTACCAAGCCCACACTAATGGGAAAAAATGGTCTCTTCAACAAATGTTGATTGGTATTGCATTGAATCTATAAATCAGTTTTGGCAAGATTGACAACTTCACAAAATTTATTCTTCCAATCCATAAGCATGGAATGTCTTTCCATTTGTTTAGGTCTTTTAAATTTCTTTTAGCATTGTTTTGTAGTTTTCTGCATATAGGTCCTGTACTTCTTTGGTTAAATTAACTCCTAGGTATTTGAGTCTTTTTGTTGCTATTGAAAATGGAATTTTCCTCCTGATTTCCTCCTCAGATTGTTCAGCACTAGTGTACAAAAACATTACTGATTTTGCGTGTTGAACTTGTATCCTGCCACTTTGCTGAACTCATTTATTAGTTCAAGTAGCTTTGTTGTGGATACTTCAGGATTTACGAAATACAGGATCATGTCATCTGCAAACAGTGAGAGTTTTACTTCCTCTTTTCCTATTTGGATGCCTTTAATTTTTTTGTCTTGTCTAATTGCCCTAGCTAGAACGTCTCATACAATGTTGAATAACAATGGTGACAGTGGGTACCCTGGTCTTCTTCCTGATCTTAGGGGGAAAGCTTTCAACCTTTCCCCATTGAGTATGATGTTGGCTGTGGGTTGTTCATATATGCTTTTTATCATATTGAGGCATTTTCCTTTCATTCCTATCTTTTGAAATATTTTTATCAAAAAAGGATGTTGGATTTTGTCAAATGCCTTTTCTGCATCTATTGAGATGATCATGTGGTTTTTTTCCTTCAATTTGTTAATGTGGTGTATTATATTGATTGATTTTCTTATGTTGAACCAGTTTTGCATACCAGGAATAAATCCCACTTGGTCGGATGTATAAATATTTTGATATGCTGTTGAATTCGATTTGCAAGTATTTTGTTGAGAATTTTTGCAGCTATGTTCATTAGAGAGATTGGTCTGTAATTTTCTTTACTTGTGGAATCTTTATCTGGCTTTGGTATTAGGGTGGTGTTGGCTTCATAAAATGTGTTGGGTTATTTTCCCTCTTCTTCAATTTCATGGAAGAGTTTAAATAGGATTGGTGTTAATTCTTTTTGAAATGCTTGGTAGAATTCACCTGTGAAGCCATCTGGTCCTGGACTTTTCTTTGCTGGGAGATTGTTGATGACAGATTCAATCTCCTTAATTGTGGTTGGTTGTTAAGTTCTTGTATTTCTTGTAGTGTCAATGTAGGTTGGTTGTGCATTTCTAGAAATTTGTCCATTTCATCTAGGTTGTCTAATTTGTTGGCATACAGTTTCTCATAATATCCTCTTATGATTCTTTTTATTTCTGTGAGGTCATTTGTAATCCCCCCCCTTTCATTTCTGATTAAATTTATTTGCATCTTCTCTCTTTTTTTCTTTGTTAGTCTAGCGAGGGGTTTTTCAATTTTATTGATCTTCTCAAAGAACCAGCTTTTGGTTTTGTTGATTTTTCTCTATTGTTTTTCTGTTCCCTTTTTCATTTATTTCTGCTCTAATCTTTATTATTTCTATCCTCCTGCTTGCTTTGGGATTGGTTTGCTGTTCTTTTTCTAGTTTCTGAAGTTGTTTAGTTAAATCTTTGAGTTTAGTTCTTTCTTGTTTTTTAATATAGGCATTTAGGGCTATAAATTTCCCTCTCAAAATTGCCTTTGCTGTATCCCAGAAGATTTTCTTTTTTTTGTTTTTTGTTTTTTTTTAACTTTATTTTGTACATTTCATAATTGAAAATATAGGCAATTAAAAACTAAGAAGTAAACACAGATGAATAAATATATACATTTCTCAATTAGATGTAATTGATACATATAATTTTTTTTTAAATCAAACAATATATTACACAATATATTTGGTTCATAGTAATGCATTCATACAGTATTTGTCCTTTGTGTCTGGCTTGATTCACTCAACATAATGTCCTCCAGGTTCATCCATGTTGCCATATGCGTTATGACTTCATTTCTTCTTACAGCTGCATAATATTCCATCATGTGAATAGACCACATTGTGTTTACCCATTCATCTGTTGAGGGACACCTAGGTTGTTTCCAACTTTTGGCAATGGTGAATAATGTGGCTATGAACATTGGTGTGCAGGTGTCTGTTCGTGTCACTGCTCAGTTCTTCTGGGTATACATCCAGTAGTGGTATTGCAGGGTCACATGGCAAGTCTATATTCAACTTCTTTAGGAACTGCCAAACAGTCCTCCATAGTGGTTGTACCATCCTGCATTCCCACCAACAATGAAGAAGTGTTCCTATCTCTCCACATCCTCTCCAACACTTGTAGTTCTATGTCTTTTTAATAGTGGCCATTCTGATAGGTGTGAAATGATATCTCATAGTAGTTTTGATTTGCATTTCCCTAATCATGAGTGATGTTGAGCATTTCTTCATGTGTTTTTTTTTGCCATTTCTATTTCTTCTTCAGAGAAATTTCTATTCAAGTCTTCGGCCCATTTTTTAATTGGGTCATTTGTCTTTTTATTGTTGAGTTGTAACATCACTTTTATATATCCTGGATATTAAACCCTTTCCAGATATGTGATTTCCAAATATTTTTTCCCTTTGAGTTGGCTGCCTTTTCACCCTTCTGACACAGCCTTGTGAAGTTCAAAAGTGTTTAATTTTGAGGAGGTGCCATTTATCTACTTTTTCTTTTGTTGCACGTGCTTTGAGTGTATGGTCCAAGATACCACCACCTACTACAAGGTCTTGAAGATATTTCTGTATATTTTCTCCTTGTAGTTTTATGGTCCTGGTTTTTATATTTAGATCTTTGATCCATTTTGAGTTGATTCTTGTATAGAGGGTGAGGTAGGGGTCCTCTTTCATTCTTTTGGTTATAGATATCCAGTTCTCCCAACACCATTTGTTGAAGAGACCGTTTTTCCCCATTAGTGTGGGCTTGGTCGGTTTGTCAAAAACCAGTTGACTGTATAGGTGAGGGTATATTTCTGGGTTCTCAATTCTATTCCACTGATCGATGTGTCTATCTTTATGCCAGTACCATGCTGTTTTGACCACTGTAGCTTTGTAATATCTTTCAAGGTCAGGCAATGAAAAATTCCTCCCACATTGCTCTTCTTTTTTAGAATACTTTAGGCTATTTGGGTGCACTTACCCTTCCAGATGAATTTGGTAATTGCCTTCTCTAATTCTGTAAAGTAAGCTGTTGGGATTTTGATTGGTATTGCATTGAATCTATAAATCAGTTTTGGCAAGATTGACATCTTGACGATATTTATTCTTCCAATCCATGAACACGGAATGTCTTTCCATTTGTTTAGGTCTTTTAAAATTTCTTTTAGCATTGTTTTGTAGTTTTCTGCATATAGGTCCTGTACTTCTTTGATTAAATTAACTCCTAGGTATTTGAGTCTTTTTGTTGCTATTGAAAATGGAATTTTCCTCCTCAGATTGTTCAGTACTAGTGTACAAAAACATTACTAATTTTTGCGTGTTGAACTTGTATCCTGCCACTTTGCTGAACTCATTTATTAGTTCAAGTAGCTTTGTTGTGGATACTTCAGAATTTTCTAAATACAGGATCATGTCATCCGCAAACAGTGAGTATTTTACTTCCTCTTTTCCTATTTGGATGCCTTTAATTTTTTTGTCTTGTCTAATTGCCCTAGCTAGAACTTCTTGTACAATGTTGAATAACAATGGTGACAGTGGGTATCCTGGTCTTGTTCCTGATCTTAGGGGGAAAGCTTTCAACCTTTCCCCATTGAGTATGATGTTGGCTGTGGGTTGTTCATATATGCCTTTTATCATATTGAGGAATTTTCCTTTCATTCCTATCTTTTGAAGTATTTTTATCAAAATGGATGTTGGATTTTGTCAAATGCCTTTTCTGCATCTATTGAGATGATCATGTGGTTTTTTTCTTTCACTTTGTTAATGTGGTGTGTTACATTGATTGATTTTCTTATGTTGAACCAGCTTTGCATACCAGGAATTAATCCCACTTGGTCATGATGTATAAGTCTTTTGATATGCTGTTGAATTCGATTTGCAAGTATTTTGTTGAGAATTTTTGCAGCTATGTTCATTAGAGAGATTGGTCTGTAATTTTCTTTTCTTGTGGAATCTTTATCTGGCTTTGGTATTAGGGTGATGTTGGCTTCATAAAATGTGTTGGGTAATTTTCCCTCCTTTTCAATTTTTTGGAAGAGTTTAAACAGGATTGGTGTTAATTCTTTTTGAAATGCTTGGTAGAATTCACCTGTGAAGCCATCTGGTCCTGGACCTTTCTTTGCTGGGAGATTGTTGATGACGGATTCAATCTCCTTAATTGTGGTTGGTTTGTTAAGTTCTTGTATTTCTTGTACCATCATTGTAGGCTGGTTGTGCATTTGTAGAAATTTGTCCATTTCATCTAGGTTGTCTAGTTTGTTGGCATATAGTTTCTCATAATATCTTCTTATGATTCTTTTTATTTCTGTGAGGTCATTTGTAACCCCCCCCCTTTCATTTCTGATTGTATTTATTTGCATCTCCTCTCTTTTTTTCTTTGTTAGTCTAGCTAGGGTTTTGTCAATTTTATTGATTTTCTCAAAGAACCAGCTTTTGATTTTGTTGATTTTCTATATTGTTTTTCTGTTCTCATTTTCATTTATTTGTGCTCTAATCTTTATTATTTATTTCCTTCTGCTTGCTTTCGGATTGGTTTGCTGTTCCATTTCTAGTTTCAATAGTTGTCCAGTTAAATCTTTGAGTTTAGCTCTTTCTTGTTTTTTTAATTTAGGCATTTAGGGCTATAAATTTCCCACTTAAGTCTGCCTTTGCTGTATCCTATAAGTTTTGATACGTTGTGTTCTCACTTTTATTTATCTCAATATACTTACTGATTTCACTTGCAACTTCTTCTTTGACCCACTGATTATTTAGGAGTGTGTTTTTCAGTCTCCACACATTTTCAAATCTACTTTTTACCTGTCTATTATTGATTTCTAGTTTCATTCCGTTATTATCTGAGAAGGTGCTTTGTATAATTTCAATGTTTTTATATTTATAGAGAGTTGAATTGTGACCTAACATGTGGTTTATCCTGGAGAAAGATCCACGGGCACTTGAGAAGAATGTATAACCTGCTGAGTTTGGAGGCAGTGTTCTGTATATGTCTGTTAGGTCTAAGTTGTTCATCATATTGTTCACATTCTCTGTTTCCTTGTTGATCTTCTGTCTAGTTGTTCTATCGAATGATGTGAGTGGGGTGTTGAAGTCTCCAATGATTATTGTAGAAATGTCTATTTCTTCCTTCAGTTTTGGCAGAGTTTGTCTCATATACTTTGTGGCACTCTGGTTAGGTGCATAGATATTTATGACTGTTATATCTTCCTGGTGGATTGTCCCTTTCATTAATATATAATGGCCTTCTCTATCTCTTATAATTTTTTTTGCATTTAAAGTTTGTTTTGTCTGATATTATTATAGCTACCTCTGCTCTTTCCTGGTTACTATTAACGTGGAGTACCTTTTTCCAACCTTTCACTTTCAGCCTGTTTGTATCCCTGTGTCTAAGGTGAGTTTCTTGTAAGCAGTGTATTGATGCCTCAGGTTTTTTAATACACTCTATCAGCCTGGATCTCTGACCAGGCATTGAATTGAAAGCTGCCAAAGAGAGCCATCTCCTGGCAGACCAAGGAAGTGCATATAAGAAAATTAAAAATAAGTAGGAGATGATTTTCCTGGCCTCTATAGTCTCCTTGCCCAAAGCCCTAGGAAGTGACTCTATAACCAATTACTGGGTCCAGTGCCCAGTTTTGAGAAACCAGCAGGACAATCCTAACAATCCAGGTTGGGCCAAAAATCAAAGAGCTGTGGTAATTCACAGCCTCCTGCCACTAAATCCCTATAAAAGAGAAAGAGATTGAACATCTGAGTAAATTACATTCAACCAGATGCCTAAACACCAGCAAAAAATTATGAGCCATACTAAGAAAATAGAAGACATGGCCCAAGAATAGGAATACATCAAAGTCCCAGAAGAGATGCAGAATTGGAGAGAACTATTCAGTGAGATGAGCACAAATTTCCAAAATCAAATTAATGATATGAAAGACAATATAGTTAGAGATAAATGACATCAAGAAGATATTGAGTGAATGCAAAGAAGAATTTGAAATACTGAACAGAAAAGAAACGGAGTTCATGGGAATGAAAGACAAAATAGATGAGGTCAGAAACACATTTCAGGCATACAACAGCAGACTCGAAATGATAGAAGAAAGAATAAGTGATAACCAAAGACAGAGCAGCTAAAATTGAAGGAAGAAAAGAACAGAGAGAGAAAAGAATGGAAAAATTGAGCAGGGGCTCAGAGAGTTGAATGACAAAGCGAAACACAACAACATACATGTCATGGGAGTTCCAGAAGGGGAAGAGAAGGGAAAAGGGGCAGAAAGAGTATTTGAGGAAATAATAGCTGAAAATTTCCCAGCTCTCATGAAAGAAATGAACTTACATGTCCAAGAAGCACACCATACTCCAAACAGAATAAATCCAAATAGACCTACGCCAAGATACATACTACTCAGAATGTCAAATGTCAAAGATAAAGAGAAAATTCTCAGAGCAGCAAGAGAGAAGCAAATGATCACTTCCAAGGGATGTCCAGTAAGACTTCAGATTTCTCTTCAGAAACCATGGAGGTGAGAAGACAGTGGTATGATATAATTAGGGAACTGAAAGAGAAAAACTGCCAGCCGAGAATTCTTTATCCAGCAAAACTGTCCTTCAAATATGAAGGTGAGTATAAAATATTCACAAACAAACAGAAACTAAGAGAGTTTGCAAAAAAGAATCCACCTTTGTAGGAAATATTAAAGGAAGCCTTAGAATCTGAAAGAAAAAGACAGGAGAGACAGGCTTGGAGGAGAGTATAGAAGTAAGAATAGCAGAAAGAATAACCAAAAGTGTAAAAAGAGAGACAAAAACAAGATGACATATGAAAACCAAAGAATAAAATGGAGGAAGTAAATAGTGCATTTACAGTAATATCATTGAATGTGAATGGATTAAACTTCCCTATACTTTTTTTTTTTTTTTGCTTACAAAAATGTTATATATATATATACATATATTTTAAGAGGTGCTTAGATTACCCAAAATATTACAAGGAACCCACTGGGATTCCCATGTTGCCCACCTCCCACACCTCACTTTTGATATAACATTTCTGTAATCTAAAACTTCTTTAAAAATAAAGTTTATTATATGAAAGAAAGTTAGGGTTAGGGTTATAGCATAATTATTTCAGACCCAAGTATAAATCAGATATTATACTTCATATTTAGAGGTTTTCAATTACACAAAATGTGCAAAGAATTCCCGTATTACACCACCCTGTACACAAACACTCATAGTTTCCCCTGTCATTATCATCACTAATTAGTTGGTATAATTGTTACAATTTAACCATTATTGAAACCTTATCAGTAATTAACATTCATAGCTTATGTTAGGGTATTGTTTTTTTTTTTCTAGAAATGCATCATGTCATTTATCCATCATTACAGTATTAGGTAAAATCATTTCCATGCCCAAAATATGTCCTCTGCACTGCTCTTTCATCTCTCCTCACCCCAATCATTAGCAACTAGTGATCTTTCAACTGCCTGTGTAGTTTTACCTTTCTCACAATGTCACATAGTTGAAATCATACAGTATGCGGCTTTTACCGGCAGGCTTCAGTCACTTAACAGTATGCATTTATGATTTGATAGCTCATTTCTTCTTTTTCACATTCTGAATCCTGGATTAAAGGGTCCTACACTCTCATCAAAAAAAACCAACAACAACCAGACAGACCACCTAAATATATCAGGAGGTCTAGAAGAGGCAGTGAATAATATGATTCTTCCATGCCCCCTTTGAAACAGGAATCCACCATAGATATACAGGGAAGGAGGACTTGCCTCCCTCTTGGGTCTCTCCCACTAGTCTTCACATAGCAGTGCAGCCCCACCCACTCAAGAAGTGTTTGTGGGATTACCCCTGTAGGAGGTGGCCCTAAGGCAGCTTTCTCTCTCTTCCTTTGCTTTTGTTTCTTCTGAACAGGCTGTACTTTCTTCCTTCCTTTGGCCTCTGGCCCACTCATACTGCATCTTGTATCACCTTCTTGGACCTTTTTTCTCACCTCCTGGCCCAAGGTGCCCCAGGGCTTCTGGGGAAGCAGCTCCTCAGACATCTTCTCTCCTCCCAAAGGGTTCCCATCAAACTCTGTGTGCCCAAGAGGTGGGATTCCTACAATTACCCCACTCTCCTTGAGGTCAGGGGCTGAAAGTCATTTGTGGGGAGGAGCATATGGGGAGCAGCAGGGCTTGGGGTCATTATTTAGGTAATAGTTGGGGCTCCTTGGGATATTATTGGAGCTTTTAGAGCTGGAATTGCTGGTGCTCAAACTCTGCAGAACACTTGCCTGGGATGGACCACCTCTACCCAGGCAGATCCTGTGTGGGCAGTGGTATCTGCAGGGGTTTAAGGGCTGGTGGGCAGGGCTGGCTGGAGTGGCCTTCCGAGAGGGATGATGTGGATCTGGAGCCTCTGGGAACCCCACCAGTAGCAGTTTGGCAGTTTGATATAGTTATGAATTCCAAAAATATATATTGGATTATGCTTGTAAACTGGTCTGTTCATCTGGGCATGATTAAGTTATGATTAGGGATTTGATTGGTCCATGTCAGTAGAGCATTGAGCCCTGCCCCTTGGTGGGTGGGGTCTCAAAGATAAAAGACATGGCAGAAGACAGAGCTGGAGTTCTGATATTAGATTCTTGAGCTGGAGCCCCAGGAAGTAAGAGAGCTTTGTTGTGAGGAAGAAGAGAAGTCCCTGGGAAAAGACACAAGCTGTTCGCCTGAGAGTCTACAGCTGGCCTTGTGGAGAGAACAAGCAGCTGAACCTGGAGAGAATCAAGCCCTGGGAAGAGAGGAACCCAGGAAGCCAGACCCCTCACAGAGTTGAGTGAGGGAAGTAACTTATGCTTTATGGCCTGGTAACTGTCATCTTCTACCCCAAATAAATACCCTTTATAAAACCCAACTGATTATTGGTATTTTGCATTAGCACCCCTTTGGCTGACTAATACACTACCCTCAGCAAGTACTCTAAGAGTGTGGATTTCTCTAGAAGGGGAAGCAAAGGTGGCATTTGTGAGAGGACACAAAGTGAGATAGGTCCTTTTTCAGCCCCCTGAACCCCAACTCTCCCTTCAACCCTGCAACCAGAGCCATTCCTGCTGGTCCTGGCATCACTGCATGAAGACAATGGTGAAGAAGGCATTAGAATCGCTATGCCCTCATTTGTATGGATGAAAGCCCTGGTCCATGCTGTAGGCCACAGTCAATGAGGTCAGCAATGTCTGGTAGGATGTCAAAGCTAGTTTAGAGAGGGCATTCACACTGGGGCCCAGGATGGGGTGCTCCCTGCCACAGAGAGTACCAATGCTTGGGGTTCAGGACTCTCATACCCCCTCACAGATGATCTTCAAGTGGCTTGCCTACAAAGTACAGGATAGCTGGGCACTCTTGTTCTTTCTATCATAAGAAAAGAAGGGCTGGGGCATGATGCCCATCTGCCCTGGCTCCTGCTGCCCCACCATGGTGTAGGGTTCCCAGGCCCCTGTCTGACTATTGGCAAAGATACACACACTGTAGCCCTGACAGACACAGAGCAACATTACTTCTCCAGTGTCTGGATATGCCTGTTTTAGATATAACCTGGGGGTCCTTGGCCCAGGAATGTGACCAGTAGTTGTAGTGGGAGCTGAATCTCTGTTTGGAATCTTTGTTTGGGATTGACAGTGATTGAGGCACCTTGCATGCTGACCATGTGCTTCAAAGCCTGCTGAATGCAGAGATGCTGAGGGGCTGAACTCACACTGCTTCTTCCCCCTAGGCACCACAATAGCTCCAGATACCTCTTTCCTCCTCAGCTGGCCTCCTGGTCCAGAACAGGGGTTTGTATCAGCTCTGACTGCAACTAAATCTTTTAGGTACCCCATCTTATACTTGGAGCCTAACCTCTACACCTGGGTCTGTGAGGAAAACCCTTGAAATGAGGTGCTCTGAGAGCACCTGGACAGGTGCAAAGAGAAAGCTTACTGGGAATCAGGTGATGAGAGCAGGGGAGATGTGGGCTCAATTCACTGCTCTCTGCCCAGAGGGGAGCATTTTTCTAATTTGCACACAGGTGTTGTCTGTGCTATTGCAATGGTCATGACAGTCTGTAAAACATAAAATCTACTGCTCTCCTCCAGAGCAGTTGTTCCAAGCTGCCCTCAGTTCTGTGCTGAATGACAAGTGAATTGAAGCTCACAGAAGAACCCAGCAATGCCTGGGTGGTGCCTGGGGCCATTTGAGCTGTAGTTAACACTGCCTGACATGAGTCAGACACACAAAGGATTACCACATAGCAGGTAACACTCACTGAATTACTGGATGGTGGCCTGCAAACCCAGAACCAAGTATTGGCAGCATGTGCGGCCAAGGATTACCTGACATCCAGGCCATTTCTCTTTTTGTTTGGTAATAATAAACTTTATTTGTAGAGAAGTTTAGATTTACAGAAAAATTACACCAAAACTATAGAGAATTCCCATATAACCCACCACCCACACACATAGTTCCCTATTATTAACATCTTACCTTAGTGTTGTATATTTGTTACAATTGATGAACCAAAATTGAAGCATTGCTACTAACCAGGATATAGTTTACATTGTGGTTTACACTTTGTGCTGTACAGCTTTATATGTTTTGAAAAATATATAATGTCATGTGTCCATCATTGCAGTATCATATTGAACAATTTCACAGCCCTAAAAATGCCCTGTGTTCTACCTATTCAAACTTCTGAATCCCTGGTATCAGTAACTTTATATCAATTTAACAGTTTCTTCTATTAACACCAGATAATAACTAAAATATCAATAAATCTATATTTGTTCATGATTACACTCTCCCCTTGTTTGTTCATTCCTCAGTTTTGATGGATTTTGCATGATGTCCACTCTGACTGCTTCAGACTGAGAGGGGAATTAGATACTATGAAGCAAATGGAAGAAATTGTTTTGCTCACAGTTGTAGTTATTCCTTGGTTTGGGGGATGGGACTTGTCCATCATCATTTATTTATTTGGGCAAACCTGAAGAACTGGAGAGTAAGAGTTGGCTGCAACTCTGCTGGGATTCAGGGCTCCATGGGCATATGAACAATTCAAGATTTGCTTATTCTAAGTATTTCATATAAGAAATCATATGATATTTATCCCTATTGTATATGGCTATTATATATGGCTTATATGAACCTTCCAGGTTCATTCCTGTTGCAGCATGTACTGACATTTTACTTTTTATAGGTGAATAATATTCCTTGGATGGATATACCAATTTTGGCTTATCCATTCATCTATTGATGTTTAGCTATTGCAAATAATGTTGCAATCAATCCTGGTGAACAAGTATATGTCCAAGGCCCTCCTTTCAATTCTTTGGGTTATATACATAGGTGTGGGGTTGCTAGGTCAAATGTTAATTCTGTGCTAATTTTCTGAGGAAATGCCAAACTGTTTTCCACAGTTGTGATACCATTTTACATTCCAGCCAACAATATATGAGAGTTCTTACTTCTCTTAATCCTGACCAAAACTTGTTATTTTCAGTTTTTTAAATAATAGCCATCCTAGTATGTATAAACCAGTTTCTCATAGAGTTGTTTTAACTTTTTAAATTTGAAGTTTATCATTCATACATGATCATGCATAAACAGTAAGTGTATAGTATAAGTTATGAACTTACAAAACAAACATTGATATCATCATCCAGGGCCACCATACATTACCACACCACCAACACTTTGCATACTTGTGAAACAATTGTTACAAACTATGAAAGATCATCAAAACATTGCTACTAACTATAGCCAATAGCATTGTATTCTCTAGATATTACTGTAAGAAGAATATGAATCTTGATTTCCATTCTATATTGTTCATTATTAATGTAGAGAAAGGCAACTGACATCTGCATGTTTATCATCTATTCTGAAAATTTATGATTTCATTTATGATTTCTTATGTATTTCTTTGATGTGTATATAAATAAAGTCATGACATCTGTGAACACATATAATTTTAATTCTTCCTATTCAATTTTGATACCTTTTATTTCTTTTTTAAATTTGATACTGTAGCTAAAACTTCCACTTTAATGTTGAATAGCAGTGATGGCATCCTATTAAAATATGCTTTTGCATCCATCTAATGAGTTTTTCATTTCAATTAACATAATTTGCACCTATGAAATTTCTGTTTTTTTTTTTTTTAAGATTTATTTATTTATTTCTCTGCCCTCTCATTGTATTGCACTTGCTGCCTGCCCTCTGTGTCCATTTGCTGTGTGTTCTTCTGTGCCTGCTTGTCTTTTGTTTAGGGGGTACTGGGAACAGATCCTGGGATGTTCTGGAGTGGGAGAGAGGTGCTCAATCTCTAGTGCCACATCAGCTCCCTGGTTTCCTGCATCTCTTATTGTCTCTCCTCTTTGTCTCTTTTTGTTGCATCATCTCACTTCACCAGATCTCGAGATGGGCCAGCACTTCTGCATGGGCCAGCACTACATGTAGACCAGCCTTGCCACTCAGGCCAGCTTGCCACTCAAGGCCAGCTTACCTTCACCAGGAGGCCACAGGAATCAAACCCTGGACCTCTTATATGTTAGGTAGGAGCCCAATTGCTTGAGTCACATCTGCTTCCCAGTTCATTTTTTATTTAAAAATTGGATCAATGTTTTCCTGACTTCCTTTAATTCTTGTGTATTGACTCCTTTAGTTCATTATACATATTTAAGATGGTCAATTTAGTCTTTGACTAATAATTTGAATGTATGAGGTTCCTTGGGGATGCTATATGACAAAATTTTTTATCCTGTTAATGGGCCATAGTTTACTGTTTCTTCATGTGTTTTGTAATTTTTTTGTTGTGAACTGGGCATTCTGAGTTTTATGTTAATGTAATTCTGGAAATCTAGTTTTTCCATCCATCTGGAATTGCAAGAGTTTTTTGCTGATGTTTATGCTCTTGAGGGTTGGAGCCATCACTTTTGATCTTTTCCAGACTATTTTTGGTCCTAAAAGGGGAATGGAATGTCCAAGCAGAGATACAATGGTCTGCCTCTTTAATAATCCTCTGGGGGATCTAAGCAAAATGGCATCAGTGTAAGTGTGGACTCACCATCTCTCTCACAAAATCTGGCTGAGTGGAAGCAAGATCCTGCCTAAGTGAGCTGTTTGGGGACAAAGAGATAAATTTCTCAAGGTAAAACCCTGAGGGTTCTTGACTCTGAGGCTGGAAACTGCAGGACACCTAAGCCACACTCTCAAGGCAAAGCTGCTGTGAGCCCTGAGCCCCAACTCTTGCAGACCACGCAGCACCATACTCCAAAAGTGGGAGAGTTCTGGTGAAGGTGGAGAGGGGTTTCCTTTCTGTGGGTTTGGTTGCCTGGACCCCATTTGAGCTTTGAGGAACATACTATCTGGCTTGAGGTGGCACCAGGAAGAGGGGAGAGGTGAATCTGCTGAGACAGCCTGATTTACCTAACCACCCTGGGTTAGAGAAATTTGGCCTGAAGAGAGTAGAGTCAGGCAATTGACTATCCCATGCTGAAATCTATCAAAATTTCAACCCCCCTAAGGGAGGCAGGCAGTAGGATGTGCTTAATAAGCTGCCAAGAGCCTATTTAGTGTTCCCTGGGAGGAAAGGGTGGTCTGGAATAGGTTTGATAGTCATTTTTCTACAATGAATTCAGTCCCCAGGGTCCCATTTGAATTTCAAAAGGGAACTAAACCTGACCAGGAGAGGTGAGTGGGAATCCCCTCACACAGGTTACTACATCGTGCTGCCCTGGGAGAGAAAACAATAAGAATAGAAAGTGGGTAGGGACAGACTCCTACTCAGCAGGAATTTATCCAACTGCAAAGAATCAAACCTGCCCAAGGGAAAGTGAATGGATAGCTTTCTGAAGAGCTAACAGACCCAATGAGAAAGTTTAGCTCAGTGGAGGAATTTCTGCCTGGAATATACAAGGTCCCTACATCAATTCCTGGCCCCTCTTAGAGTAGTGATCCACTGGGATATCAAACATCCAGCTGATGCTTTAGGACAGGGAAAACATAAAAATTACTTTTTAATTATCTTCTATTGGGTCTCTTATTTTTCCTAAAAACACAGTTACTTTCTTTAAAAATTTAACTTTCCTCACAAAAACCCACTTCAAAGCCTGCAAAGAGAAAGCTGTGGGGTAATTGATTGATGAATACTGGCAGCCTGAGAAGCTCCACAGGGGCCTAAGAGGGAAGGCTGTCCTTCCTTAGTTTTTGTTTGACTGCTGGCTTGTGTGCGAGTGGTTTTTTTTTCCTTATTATTTTTCTTTCCTCTTTCTTCACCCCCACCATTTTTCTTCTTTGGTTAGGTGCAGCCAGCATGTTTCTTGATTGCTGTGTTTCCTCTTCCTTGATTAACTCTTTTCTGTGTATACTGATTTTGTCTACCAATGATATCTCTTTTCTTTAATCTTTCTATCTTCAGCTTTGTGTTGTTTTTCTTACAGTCCAACTGTCTTTATTTAGTACTCAGTTCTTCTGGGTTTTATTTCTATCTCATCTATTCTGTTTTCTTTCTTTTATTAACTTTTTTCTTTTTTGTTCTTTTTCTCTCTCCTCTCATCATTCTGGCCTTTTAAATCATTCTATATATATTTTTCTATTCAGTTTCTCATTTCATTGTAGGTACTCCACTTTATACTCATTTTCCTAGGTTGTATAAGGTTCCTCTTCTAACTTTTACTATTATTATTACTATTATCCTTTTTATTTTCTTACCTCTTTCACTTTCTCTGGCCCTAATCATTTTCCTTCAAGGGAACATAGGAAACAGCAAGAAAATAGAACAAGAAGAACAAAATGTCAAAGAGAAAACAACACACACACACAAACAGCAGCTAAATAAAACCCAAGTAGAGAGAGAAACTAATCAACTGAATAAACCTATCAAGATAAATAGTGACCAGAGGGTAACAAAAAAATTACAAATCATACCAAGCAACAAGAAGACATGGCCCAGTCCAATGAACAAACAAAAAATCAGGAAGAGATGTAAAACACCAAACAATTAATCAAAGCTCTCTAAACAAATATCATGGACCAACTTAATGAAGTGAAGGAAGAGATTAAGGCTATTAAGAAGACTCTGGGAGGACATACTGATGAAATTGTAAACATACATAAAAAGATAATGGATATGATGGTGACAAATGGCACAATCCAAGAAATAAAAAAGAAAATGGAATCATATAACAGCAGATTTGAACAGGAAGAGGAAAGAATTAGCCATGTGGAAGACAGTACATCTGAAATTAAATGGATAGTAAAACAGATAGCTAAAAACATAGAAAAAATCCAACAGGGACTTAGGGATTTGAATGACAACACACACAAAAATAAACATATGCATTATAGGCATCCCGGAGGTAGAAGAGAAGGGAAAGGGGACAGAAGGAGTATTGGAGGAAATAATAGCTGAAAACTTTCCAACTCTATTGAGAGAGATGGATGTACATATCCAGGAAGCACAGAGCACCCCCAAAGAGTATAAAACCCAACAGGTCTTCTCCAAGACATATACTTATCAAACTGTCCAATGCTCAAGACAAGGAGAAAATCCTGAAGACAACAAGAAAAAAGACAGCCATCACATATAAGGGAAGCGCAATAAGATTAAGTGATGATTTCTCATGTGAAACCATAGAGGCAAGAAAGCAGTGGTACGACATTGTTAAGGTACTAAAAGAAAAAAAACTTACAGCCAAGAATTCTCTATCCAGCAAAGCCTGGCATTCAAAAGTGATGGAGAGCTCAAAATATTCACAGATAAACATAAATTAAGAGAATATGCCAATAAGAAACGTGCCCTTCAAGAAATACTAAAGGGAATTCTGCAGGTTAGAAGGAAAAAACCAGAGAGTGAGAGTTGGAGGAGAGTGTAAGACAAATAAAAACAGAAAAAAACAAAAACAAAAACAAAAAAACAAAACAATATATGACATACATAAACCCAAAGAAAATATGGCTAATGTAAGTAATTCTTTGAGAGTAATAACACTGATTGTTAATGGAATAAACTCACCAGTCAAGAAACAAAGATGGGCTGAATGGGTAAGGAAATATGACCCATCTTTATGCTGTCTACAAGAAACCCACCTGAGACCCAGGGATTCAAGGAGGCTGAAAGCAAATGGATGGAAAACAATCTTACAAGAAAACAACAACCAAAAAAGGGTGAGAGTAGTTATAATAATATTGGACAAAATAGACTTTAAATGCAAAACTATTGTAAGAGACAAAGATAGACACTATATATTAGTAAAATGGGTAACCTTTTAAGAAGAAAGAACAATGAAAAACATATATGCAGGTAACCAGGGCACCTCAAAATACATGAGGCAAACCCTGGAAAAACTAAGTGGAGAAATAGATGCCTCTATAATTATACTGGGGGACTTTAATACACCATTATCACCATTAGACAAAATATCTCAACAGAGAATCAATAAAGAAACAAAGGCCTTGAATAATACATTAGAGGATCTAGACCTAATAGACATATAAAAAACACTACACTGAAATACAGCAGGATTTACATTCTTCTCAAGCACGTATGGATCATTCTCCAAGATAGACCAGATGCTAGGCCACAGAAAAATTCTCAGTGAACTCAGAAAGATTGAGATCATACAAAGTAATTTCTCTGACCACAATAGAATCAAGCCAGAAATTAGTAAGGGCCAGAGAACCAGACTATGCACAAAGATATGGAAGTTAAGCAGCACACTCTGACAAACAGTGGGTCAAGGAGAAATCTCAAAAGAAATCAGTCAATATCTTGGAACGAATGAAAATGACAACACAATATATCAAAACCTATGAGACACAGCAAAAGCTGTACTGAGATGGAAACTCATAGCCCAAATGCATATATATAAAAAAGGAGAAAGCTGAAGTTGAAAACCTAACTACACACCTGGAGCAGTTAGAACAAGAAAAGCTATCCCCAAATAAAGTAGAAAGAAGGAAATAACAAAGATAACTAAATGAAATAGAAAATAAGAAAACACTAGAAAAAAAAAATCAAAAGCTGGCTCTTCAGGATCAATGAAATTGACAAACCCTTAGCTATATTAACAAAGAAAAAAAGACAGAAGATCCAGATAGATACACAAAATAAGAAATGAGGAAGGGGGTATCACCACTGACCCCACAGAAATAGAGTATTATAAAAGGATGCTTTGAAAAATTATATGCAAAAAAGAAAAATAATTTAGAGGAAATGGACAAATTCCAGAAACACTCAAGCAGCATATATTGACAAAAGAAGAAATTGATGAACTGAACAGATCAATCACAAGTAAAGAGATAGAGTCAGTCATCAAAAACTTCCCAACTAAGAATAATTCTACCAAACATTCTGGAAAGAGCTAACAGCAACCCTGTTTAAACTCTTCCAAAAAATAGAATTAGAAGAAATATTGCCTAACTCATTCTATGATGCCAATATTACCCTAATACCAAAGCCAAACAAAGATGCCACAAGAAAGGAGAATTACAGACAATCACTCTAATGAACCTAGGTTCTAAAATCCTCAACAAAATACTTGCTAATCGCATTCAACAGCACATCAAACAAATTATACACCATGACCAAGTGGGTTTCATCTCGTGTATTGCAAGGATGATTCAAGATAAGAAAATCAATCAATTTAATACACCACATAAACAGATCGAAGGAAAAAAATCACATGATCTTCTCTATACATACACACAAAAAGCATTTGACAAAATATGACACACTTTCCTGATCAAAACACTGCAAAAGATAGGAATAGAAGGAAACTACTTGAACATGAAAAAGGGCATATATGAAAAACCCACAGCTAACATCATCTTCAATGGTGAAATCCTAAATGCTTTCCCTCTAAGACTGGGAAAAAGAAAAGGATACCCACTATCACTACTCCTATTTAACATTGTCTTAGCAGTGCTTGTTCAAGCACTGAGGCAAGAAAAAGAAATAAAAGGAATCCAAATTGGAAAGGAAGAAGTAAAAATTTCACTATTTGCA
The DNA here is from genome assembly GCA_026826555.1 of Tolypeutes matacus. Classification (NCBI taxonomy): domain Eukaryota; kingdom Metazoa; phylum Chordata; class Mammalia; order Cingulata; family Chlamyphoridae; genus Tolypeutes; species Tolypeutes matacus. The sequence goes on from JAKSZT010054452.1 coordinate 568,726, forward strand.
GATGACACAATCCCATATATAGAAAGCCCAGAGAAATCTACAACAAAGCTTCTAGAACTTATATATGAGTTCAGTAAAGTCACAGGTTATAAGATCAATGTGCAAAAATCAGTGGCATTTCTGTACAATAATGAACACTCTGAGGAAGAAATTAAAAAAATATCATTTACAATAGTAAGTAAAAAATCAAATACCTAGGAATAAATTTAAATAAGTATGTAAATGACTTATACACAGAAAACTACACAGCACTTTTAAAGGAACTCAAAGAAGACTTAAATAAATGGAAGAATATTCCCTGTTCATGGATAGGAAGACTAAATATCATTAAGATGTCTATCCTACCCAAATTTATCTACAGATTTAATGTGATCCCAATAAAAATCAACACAGCATTTTTTACTGAATTGTGAAAACAAACCAGGAAATTTATTTGGAGGGCAAGAGACTGTGAATAGCCAAAGACATACTGAAAAAGAAAAATGAAATTGGAGGCATCACACTACCAGACTTTAAAACGTACTACAAAGCTACAATGGACAAAGCTTCATGGTATTGGCACAAGGATAGACATACTGACCAATGGGAATGACTTGAGAGTTCTGATATAGATCCTTGCATATACAGTCATCTGATATTTGACAAGGCCACTAAGACCACTCAGTTGGGAGAGAATGGCCTTTTCAAAAAGTGGTGCTTGGAGAACTGGATATCCATATCCAAAAGAATGAGAGAGAAACACCATCTCACACCTTATATAAAAACCAACTCAAGATGGATCAAAGATCTAAATATAAGAGCCAAGACAATAAAGACCTTGGAAGACAATGTAGGGAAGCATCTACAGGACCATGTAATAGGAAATACCTTCATGAACTTCACACCCAAAGCATGAGCAGTGAAAGAAAAAATAGATAAATGGGACCTCCTCAAAATTAAAACTTTTTGCACCACAAAGGAATTTGTCAAGACAGCCTACCCAATGGGAGAAAATATTTGGTAACCATATATCTGATAGAAGCCTAATATTCAACATATATAAAGAAATCTTATATCTTAAAAGTAAAGACAAACAACCCATTTAAAAAATGGGCAAGTGATTTGAACAGACATTTCTCCAAAGAAGAAATATAAATGGCTAAAAACCACATGAAAAGATGCTCAACATCACTGACTATTAGGGAAATGCAAATCAAAACTACAATGAGATACCATCTTACACCAGTTAGTCTAGCAGCTATTAAAAAACAGAGGACCACAAGTGTTGGAGAGGATGTGGAGGAATGGGAACCCTCAT
>JAKSZT010054452.1:580022-608744 GCA_026826555.1 Tolypeutes matacus
AAAAAAAAAAAAAAAAGTACGTGCAAGTGATCATTTTGTCATAGTGAGCTCTATCATTGAGGGGAGACCCACATAATGAGTGGGAAGGAGTTGGACACTCATGCTGGAGAGGCCCAGTATGTTCTCAGAGGGCAGAGTGTCTCTTGAGAGCATGTGCAGTTCCTAATAGCAGAGGACAGACTAGTGTTTCAAGCCCTCAGCATCATAGTTAATATCTATGAACTTGGTCCTTCAGGCGTGAAGCCTGGTGGTTACCACGGACTCTGAGGGGAGAGGGAGAGAGGAATAGAATAGATGGAAGAGGGGGTATTTAGGGGGCAATGAAATTGTTCTGCATGAACTTGCAATGATGGATACAGGCCATGTTAAATTTCATCAAAAATTTATCAAAGTTCATGGTCTAAAATGTAAACCATAATGTAAACCATTGACCATAGTTAGTAGCTATATTTCAATATTTGTACATAAGTTGTAACAAATGTATGGTCCACATGTAAAATGATATTAATAGGGAAGGGGGAAAAGGGAGAGGATGTGGGGTATATGGGAGTCCCCTATATTTTGTATGTAACTACTCTGACCTAAAACCTCTTTGAAGACAAAAGAAAAGTAAGACATTGGGGAAGAAATGGAATAAAATGTCACTGTATATACAGATCAACAAATATTACAGTATTGAAAGGTAAAAAAAAAATCTGTAAATATTTTTCATTTTTTAATATCCATTTTTACTTTATTTTAGTTTTTCTAAATTATTATGTATTTTATTTCTTATGTTTAAACCTATCATTATTAATTAATTTTCCTATTAATCAAATTTTGCAACATTCTTGGCTTCATTTTTGAAGAAGTTTTGGATCACAGAAGGGTTACAACTAAGGCAGGGGAGTATCAATGGTGTGGGATGTCAGTGATGGGGGATACATGGGAGGAAGTTTACCTGGGCATATATATAAGGTATATAAATATTTTCAAATGTTCATGGGGCATTGCCACAGTGGGTAGAGATTCACACAACAGTGGAAGGATTGTTGAATCCCCATCCTGGGGAGCTCTGCCACATTCTTTAATGGAACAACAATAATCCCCCAAGTACAGGGGCAGTGACTAGTGAAGAGGAATGGTCCATTGATGGACCCTTGATATCGATGACTGTGCTTATGAGCCTTTTGCTTTTGAATTTGCAACTTGGCCTAGTGTTGTAGGGTGCCTAAGAGTTACCTCCTGAGAGCTTTCTTGTTGTTCAAACATGGCCTTCCTCTAGGCCAAACTCAGCATGTAGATGCATTACCTTCTCCCCTTGTGTGGGACATGACTCCTAGGGATGAGCCTCCCTGGCACCAAGGAATTACTACCAAGCACCAGCTGGTGATACAACTGAATAAAAGGGATGAAAATGTAATGACAAATGAGTTTATGTGGCTAAAGGACTTCAAAGTGAGTCAGGAGGTCATCAGAGAGTTGACACTTATGCACATCTCAGCAGGATCTTATATTTGGCCAAAGTGGACACTACCCCAAACAATGGAACTCCTGAGGACTCCAGAGACATTGAGGTCTTGTGGTCATGGCGGATAGCTCCAAAGTTTGGTGCTTGCCAGTGGGTCCTTCTTTGGAGATTGTGCTCCTGAGTGTGACAAGTTGGACTCAGATGTGACTTCTCTACACATGCCTCTTCTGTCCCTTTTGTTTGAACCTATAGTTGGTGCTGGAGTTGGTAGGTGTACATCCAAGAGACTTGAATCTCTGGGCTTTCCATGTGCTGGCTGGGCCCTGAGCCTCAATGTAGTTGCAGCATCTACTCTGCAGTTAATTGGACTCACCCAGGATAGCTGATGGGGAGGTGAGGATGGACAACCACCACACCAAGGAACCAAGAGAGCTTACAACTGCAAGCAAGAGAGTGCCATCCACCAGCCATATGGGATCAAATTCCCCTCTCAATTAGAGGTGGAGTGGGTATCACCATCCCAGAATCCTCAGAATTGGTGAATAAAATATGGACTAAAGTAGACTTACTGGTGTTCTATTATAGACTTATTGTGATTTTAGCAATGGAAGAAATTATATCAATGATGTGGAGACAGTGGCCACTGGAGGTGCTGAAGTCAGGGACAGGGAAAAAGAGGTATAATATGGGGGCATTTTCAGGACTTGGATTTGACTTGGATGACATTGCAGTGACAGATACAGGCCATTATATATCCTGCCATAACCTACAGAATTGGGTGGCAGAGAGTATAAAGTACAATGTAAACTATAGTCCATGCTTAGTGGCAACGCTCCAAAATGTGTTCATCAGTTGCAATGAATGTACCACACTAAGAAAGAAGTTGTTAATGTAGGGAAATGTGGGAGTTCTGGGGCATATGGGAATCCCTTATATTTTTTAATGTTAACAATTTATGTAATTTAACTATCTTTTAAAGATAAATAAAAATATATTAAAAAATAATCATTTGCCATTTTCCCTGAGTGGGATGGAAATATGACTCAAATCAGAATCAACCATTGAACACACATAAGGATCTGATCAAAACAGTGATCAGTGATCAGACCACACATCTCCAATATTTTGGAGAAGCAGACCTTTAAAACCTACCGACACCAGTGAACAACATCAGGAGCCCAGGATGCGGTCTCTACTGCTGCCTACCATGTGAGTGGGGGATGTTAACAGCTGCTGGAAGGTGAAATTCACCCATATTTACAGCAATTTACCAGGCTCTTCCTACATACCTACCTGGATGTTGCAGAGAGCTCCAGGAATACTTCCACTAGAGTGCAGAGTTCCAGAATAGTTGATTCAGAGAGTTCCATTCATTGTTTTGGTGGAGCTATTGATCCATGGTGTTTCCTACCCTGTCATCCTCCCACAATCCTCTTTAATGTGTACTATTTTCCATTCCCACCAGCAATGAATGAGAGTACCTGTTGCTATGTATCCTCACAAGAATTTGGTGTGGTTGTTCTGAATTTAGTCACTCTAATATGTGTGTGGTGATATCTCTTTGTTACTTTAATTTGAAATTCCCCAGTCATATATTATGTTGAACATTTTTTCATATACTTATTTACCACTGTATTCATTTTTTGATGGTGTTCATCTCTTTTACCTAATTTTATCTCTTTTACCTAATTTTAAATTTGGATTCATCTCTTTTACCTAATTTTAAAATTGGATTTTAATTTCCTTCCTCTTGATTTTTAATAGTTCTTTGTATAGCTTGGATTTAAGATCTTTGTAATTAGGTGTTTTACAAATATCAAAATATCCCCGATCTATGGCTTACCCGTTAATGATCCTAATAGTGTACCTAAAAGAGCAGAAGTTTTAATTTTAATGAAGTCTCACTTATCAATATTTTTCATCCATACATCTTGCTTTTGGAGTTGTATCTAAGAAGTTATTGCCATGCCCAATGTCACTTATATTTTCTCTTATGTTATCTTCTAGATGTTACACAGTTTTGCATTTTGCATGGAATTCTACAATCCAATATCAGTCTCTCTATATATGTCTCAAGAAGGAGAGAAAGCAAGCAAGAGATCTGGGTAATTGACCCTGGCAAGTCAGAGATATTTAAGGAAGACCAGATGGTGGGAAATGCTGGCAAGAGTCATGTTCTGTCTTGAGTCAGAAATCCATAGGGAAGACCAGGAGCCTGGAAACTCCAAGAAGAGTGTTGCCTAGAGGAAGAATTTGAAACCACAGTTCTTGCTCTAGAGCTAGTGATCCACTAGCAAAATTTTGCTTCCTGTACCCTATTCTCTGCTGTGCTAGTGAATATCTACTTCCAAAGAAAAGATGTTTCCACTAGAAGGGATATCCATTTTCTAATGAAATGGAAATTAAGACTTTCACCCAACCAATTTAGATTTATCATGATTCTGTATTGACAGGAAAATAAGGTTGTTCTTTTAATCAGCTAATTAATATTGAGGGCACAATATTGAGGGCAATTTCCCTTAATGTCAATGGATTATAGATGATAATTCCAATAAAAAATAGTTGACCAATGGAACACCATAACCTAACTATAACTCAGTCAAGTTGACACAAAATTAACCATCACATTCCACCCCTTGTTACCTTGGCACCTGTACACAGTTCCTTAAGCACACTTAATCTCCAAAAAAATTAATGAAGTCATATGTTCAGCTAACATAAAATGACTATCCAACATACAACCAATTGAATTAAACCTCTCTCTAGAAGAGAATGTCAGCCCTTGGGTGATTTTCACTCTTGTCCTTGATGTCCAGTAACTTAATATTGTTAAATAGTTAATACAACTCAGATTTTATGAAAATGGGATAAGAAAGGTAAAAAAAAAAAAAAAATATTTTGCTAATACAAATGGACATACATGCAAACATAACAAAATAAGAAATATTCTTAAATTTTCAGTCCTCATTTCTGCAACTGGATATGTGTCCATAGCTGGTGTTTATAACTACCTTCTTCTATTGCCCATTCCATATGTCCTTGACTTGCAGCAAGTACTCTAATAGGTCATGGCATTTTTGACTGGTTTTGTAAACTGAATTTTCTTTCCTGAAGGATCTGGGATACTAGAAATCATTCCTGAATTGGGCCATTGTAATTTTATATTTATTTTAATCACAAGTCATGCAGTAATAACAGACATCCTAAGGAATCTCCTGTGTTCCTGCAATACTCTTCTTTACTTAATTGCATAGTAGCAGTCCAATTTCTACTCAATAATATCTCCCCCCCCCTTTTTTTTTGCCTGTTGATTTAGAGGCATGAAGAATGCAAAGTGGCTGGATGGCAGTCTTAAAAAAATCAGTGGGATTTTCTTTTGCCTATTGGAAGCATATCTCCCTTTTAAACTAAAATGTCTAGACTAGCAGAGTGTAAGATCAAGGGGGCAGGAAGCAACCCTTCTGTCAGTGTACCACTGGAGGTAATAATGAGTGGTACTAATCCTGTTTACACTCCTTGATTCCTTGATCTGTGAATCCAGACTTTGGAAGAAAGAGCCACATATATTGGACACTGATTTTGTCCATATAAAGCCTGATGGGGAACAATATCCCAGTCATGGAAGGTATTTCTACATAACCAGCTCCAAATTAAATCTTCAAAGCCCACTCAACCATTCTTTTTTAATATTCAATTATTTGTTCTTAAATAAAGTGAATACAATATTCATAAGTACAATATGAAGGAACCACAATAGCTTCCTAAAAAAACAAATTATGAAAGAAAATCAACAAAAAATCTGGGATGCTTTAAGTTTAAAATTTTAAATCTGTGAATAGCAATCAGTATCCTAAAAGGCAAGAAGATATCCTTTTATAGCTGTGACATCACTGGAGTATTAAAGTTTTGGCAATGCCTACCATTTTGGTCTACCATACACTACAATTACTAAGTTTTAACAATTTTTAAATGCTAAATAGCAATCAAATGATAAATGTGTTAACAGACTAAACATGTCTTAAATAAAACCTTTCAAGATCGGTTGGATTCTGGCTATAGGATGTCCTTGATTTAGAAGTGCCCCAAGAAGCAAGACAATAAAGGTTCTAAATGGGATGCCAGAGCTGCTGTAGGTCACCTGTGATCTGATTTAGGGTTTCTTTAGAGACCTTGCCAAAGTAAGCCTGGATTCAAAGAAAAGGCCAGACTTGTCTTCGAGGGGATGCTAGAGCTTTTCAAACAAATTGAAAAATCTGTGGAACATTTCCTGGCCTTGCAAGGCAAAGGATCTTGAATTCTATCAGGGTTCTTTTGTTGCAAATTTTCTGAAATGTCTAGGAGCATTATTCTTTTATTCCACAATTTCTAGCCCATAAAAAGAGAAGATATGAAAATTATGAAATTAAAAGTCAGTAATTAGTAATTCACAAGAATAAACTAAGGACACCAGGAAACAACTTATTTAAAATCCACTAAACCAAGTGGGAAAAATGAGCCAAAAGGAGTGCTAAGTTCTCTGGCATGGTATTAGGCACGATAGCACTGGGAATTACAGTACAAACCTACAAACACCCTGGAATCTGCCTGGAGGAGAAAGTTCCCACTCCATGCAGAGCAATAATTTGTGCTTCTCCGAAATTACTGTGTCTGTTTTCTGAGATACCAAGGTAGTTTAAGCCTTCCTGTTTTTTAGACTAAAAGATAACATTTAAACCTAACAATCCCATCAATAAGAACCTACACTGTTCAGAATCCATTATAAATAAATCTAAAGGCCTTCCTGAGCATTAGGATCCCTGCTCTGTAAGACTCGGGAAAATCAATGGGAGGGGGATTTGAGAAAGGGTTTTATAGCTGGAAAAGTAAAGGACACACCAAGAGGGGCCAAAAGAGGAGCGAAGACTCAGGAAAGTGGACGCTGGAAGATAAGGTAGTAGGCAGTTAAAGCAAGACAGAGGAAGGGCAAGCCTGGAGAAAGAGCTTAAAACTTTGCCTGCAGGACAGAAAGGAAGAGAGTTGCAATAGGAAGGGCAGGGAAGCAAGCGCAGGTGGGGAAGGTGGTTTGACAGGTGAATTTGGGAGAATAAAGAAAAGAAATACGACTCTTGACGTCAAACCTGTTAGAAAAAGGGGAGAAGGGCGCACCGAGGCATCCAGCGGGAGCACAGTTTACCCACCAGGTGCACAGCCTGGCAAGAAAGAACCCCCAGCAGGAAATGGCTCTGCAGATTGGGAGGGGGGCGGGTCAACCCCAGCGCTCCCTCTGGGCTGCGCCGAAGTCACCTTTGACCTGGGACAAGGGGCGCAGCTCCCCCGGCTGCCCTGGCTGCGCAACTGCGAAGAGCCCCGGAAGCGCTTCTGCCTCTGCTTCTGGCGCCCCGAGGTCCAGATGAAGCAGTCCGCTATCTCCCAGGCCTAGATGGAGGCGCGGGCAGCCCCATCCGGCGGCGATGACGTCATCTCCACGGCCCTGAAGCTGGGCAGCTCCGGCTTCTGCTGCACGGAACCAGCAAGCTGCGGTGCCTGCAGGCGGAGGCAGGAGGGTGAAACGCAGAGACCCCCACGCCCCTCAGTCCTGTCCCTCCAGCCATACCGCCTTCCTGCTCCCAAGCGCCCCGCGCTTCTCCTCGCCGCCCACCTCTCACCGCCACTTCTCAGTCTCGGGAGTTCCTGGTCCCCGCCATGGGGCCAGCTCCTGGGGCTGATGGAGGGAAGGGCCAGGGTGGAGGGACCTGAAGAAGTTGACTCCAGGTGGGGAGGGCAGGTGAAAAGGAGCCCAAAGTTGAGACAACTGAGGAGAGGACGTGGGTGTGTCACATCTGGGTGCTGCTCTCGCTTTTTCAGCCCAGGTCGCCAGCTGACCAACAGGCCACAGCCAGCGCAGCCCATCCTGCCTGGAGCCTCCTCCCGGGGCTCTGCCATCGCAGGTCCTCGCGAGCCGCCAAGGCCATGATGAATGTACTTCCCTGTCAGTGCCGCCCCTCATCTCCCGCTGCGGAAACCCGCAGCCGGGCCCTGGGAGCGCACACACACCCGCTCCTGGAGGGGCGCAGCGGCCCCGACTCCCTCCCCCAGGTGCCGATTTGCAGCCAAGGACAACACCCAGCGAGTGACCACTACAACTTGAGAGGGTGATTGGTACCATCATTCTATATTCCTGCTTATTCAGGATGACTGGGAATATGGTAAGCCCAGGAATTTCCATGAGTGTGGGCAGATTGCCATCCTTCATTTCCTTTGAAGTGAGTTCCTTGTACAGAACAAATCTGCACGCAAAATAATGAAATGGACTAGACATTCTGTAAATACATGGATGATAGTTTTGGGAGGACTTTGTGTGTAAAAGAATGCAAATCCATATCCAGAGTAAGAGTGAATCCAGTAGGAAGAAAATGTTGGCTTTTCCATAGAAAACCATATGTGCCTGATGATTTATGCTTATGGAAGCATTTAACTGTTGATTTAATTTATTTAATAGATACAGGCCAATTCTGATTCTCTATTTCTTCTTGTGTAAGTTTGGTAGATTGTGTCTTTCAAGGAACTTATCTATTTCATTTGTTTTCAAATTGAAGGCATAGAACCGACTATAATATTCATTTAATATCCTTTTTAATGTCCAGCATCAGTAGTATTGTCATTTTCATTACTGGTATAGTAATTATTTTGTATATTTTCCCTTTTTCTTGTTAAGTGTGATGAGAGGTATATCAACTTAATTGATCCTTTTCATAGGGCCATGATTGATTTTCTCTATTATCCTCTTTCTTGGAGATGTTAATGATTTATCTTTATCTAACTTTTAATTAGAAAAGTTGTGAGCTTACAAAAAATCACATAACATACAGGAGTCCCATATATCAACCCACCACCAACACCTTGCATTGTTGTGGAACATTTGTTACAAATCATGAAAGATTATCAGTAAATTATTATTGCTAATTATAGTCCATAGCTTATTATTATTGGTGTATTTTTTCCATATACCACCCTATTATTAATACCATGTATTAGTATTACACATTTGTTACTGATCATTAGAGAACATGAACTGTTCTCTTTGTACTATTAACAGGGTTCTCTGCTATACAGTTCCATGCCTTGTACAATACATTCATAATGTACACACAATGGTTCTCAATTTCATCACAGAGCTTTGCTGTCATTAACTCCATCAGTTTTAGATCATTTTCATTACTCAAAAAATTCCATACCCCCTGTTGTTGACTCTTAGCATTGATAGAGTATCCTCTTTGCCATTTATACAAAAAATATTATATTACTGTGAACCTTAGTCCTTAGGTTACATTACATGTATTTTCCCTTGTATAACCATATTCTTATCACCTTGTATTTGTACTATTAACCACAATCTTTACACACCATCAATATTACTACATTATACAGTCCTTAGCTTATCCTTTAGCTTTTTTTTCTACCCTAGAAAACCCATTTGGGCTAATATATTTTTATTGTGGTAAAATATGTGTAACATAAAAAATCATTTAACCAATTTAAGTATAAAATTCTGTGACATAAGTACATTGAAAATGTTTCATAAACTTTACCAAAATATCTACTTCTAGAATATTTTTTATCATACCAAACAGAAGCTCATAGCCATTAACCAATAACACCTGTTGCCACTTCTCTAACTATTAGTAACCACTATCCTGCTTTCTGTCTCTATGAATTTACTTATTCTAAGCATTTCATATAGGTGATATTATTTAATAAATTTATTTTGCCTGACATGTTCCTCAAGAAGATGTCTTCAAATGCCACACATGTTATTGGAGGTATCAATATTTCATTTATTTTTATATTTGATATTGTATTATATGATATATCACTATTTGTTTATCCATGCATCAGTTGATGGGACACATGGTAAGCTTCCACCACCTGGTCCATAAGAATAATGCTGTTATGAAAATAGGTGTACAAATATCTGTTTAAATCTCATTTAAAATTCATCTGTGTATATACCAAACTAGAAGCAATGGGTCAAATGTTAACTCTATATTTAACATTCTGAAATATTAACAAAATGTTTTCCACAGTGGCTGCATAATTTTTTATTCTCACCAAAAATATACTAAAGTTCCTATTTCACTGCACCCTTATCAACACTTGTTATATTCTGATTGGTTTGTTGAAGCCTTCTATTTTTCCTAGGGTCATTGTAGGTTGTTCTTGTGCTTCTAGGAATTTATCCAACATCTACATTGTCTGTTTTTTTGTCATACAGTTTTTCATAGTATCCTCATATGATCACTCTCATTTCTGAAGGGTCAGTGGTCATGTTCATCATCTCATTTTTTAAAACATTTATTTATTTATTTATTTCTCTCCCTCCCCCCTCATTGTTTTGTGCTTGCTGTCTGCTCTCTGTGTTTTCTTCTGTGCCTGCTTGTCTTCTCTTCAGGCAGCACCAGGAACCAATACTGGGACCTTCTGGAGTGGGAGAGAGGCACTCAATCTCTTGTTCTACCTCAGCTCCCTGGTCTGCTGTGTCTCTTATTGTCTGTCCTGTGTGTCTCTTCTTATTGCCTCATCTTGCTGTGCTAGCTCTCTGTGGGGGCCAGCACTTCTGCACAGGCCAGCATTCCTGCTCAGGCCAGCACTCTGTATGGGCCAGCTCACCATGCAGGCCAGCTTGCCTTTCATCAGGAGGCCCAGGGGATTGAACCCTGGACCTCCTATAATGGTAGATGGGAACCCAATTGCTTGAGCCACATCTATTTACTGCTCCTCTCATTCTTGATTTTGTTTATTTGTGTCTTCTCTCTCTTTTCTTTGTCAGTCTAGCTCAGAGTTTGTTAATTTTGTTGATCTTCTCAAAGAACCATCTTTTGGTTTTGTTGATTCTATTTATTTGTTGTACTCTATTTCATTTCTTTTTGCTCTGATCTTTACTATTTCTTTCCTTCAGCTTTGTTTGGGATTAGTTTGTTGTTATTTTTCTAGTTCCTCCAGGTGTGCAGTTAGCTCTTCAATTTTAGCTCTTTCTTCTTTTTTAGTGTAAGCATTGAGAGCTATAAATTTCCCTCTCAACACTGCCTTTGCAGTATCCCATAGATTTTGATGTTTGATATGTTGTGTTCTGATTTTCATTCATTTCAAGATGTTTACTGAATTCCCTTACAATTTCATCTTTGACCCACTGATTATTTAAGAGTGTGTTGCTTAATCTGAATGTATTTATGAATTTTGCCTTTTTTCATCCATTATTGATTTCCAGCTTAATTTCATTTTGTTCATAGAAAGTGTTTTGTATAATTTCATTCTTTTTAATTTTATTGAAATTTTTCTTGTGACCTAACATATGGTTTATCTTGGAGAAGGATCCATGAGCACTTGAAAAGAATGTATATCCAGCTGTTTTGGGGTGCAATGCTCTATAGATGTCTATTAGAGCTAGTTCATTTATCATATTATTCAAGCTCCCTGTTTGTTTATTCATCCTCTGTCTAGATGTTCTTTCCAATACTGAGAGTGGCTTATTGAAGTCTTGAACTAATATTGTAGAGACATCTATTTCTCCCTTCAGCTTTGCTATGTGTGTCTCATGTATTGGAGCAATGAGTTTAGGTGCATAACTATTTAGTGTAGTTATTTCTTCTTACTGAATTGCCTCTTTTATTAATATTAATGACTTTCTTCATCCTGTATAACAGTTTTGCCTTTGAAATAAATTTTTCCAATATTCATATCACTATTCCAGCTCTTTGATTAATATTTGCATGGAATAACCTTTTTTAACATTTCACTTTTAAACTGGTTGTTTCCTTATATCAGAGGTGAGTCACTTGTAGACAACATACAGATGGCTTATATATTTTATCCTTTTTATCAGTTTATGTCTTTTGATTGGGGAGTTAATGTAAAAGCATTAGTTATTTCACCCATTACTTCATTCATTTTGTCCTTTGACTTTCTGTTGTCATATTTTACTATTGTGTGTCTTTTTATCCCTTAAATTTACTCTCCCTAATAATCTTCATTTCTTCATTCTTCTTCGAGTCTCTCTCCCTTGTTATTTCCAGTCAGGCTGCAGCACTCCCTTTAGTGTCTCTTGTAATTCTGGTCTTTTGGTAACATATTCTATCAGTTTTTGTTTGTCTGAAAAGACTTTGAACTCACCTTCAATTTTGAAGGACAGCATTGCTGTATATAGAATTCTTCTTTGGCAGTTTTTCTCTTTCAGTACCTTAAATATATCATATTACTTTATTCTCTCCTCCATGGTTTCTGATGAGAGGTTGATATTTAAGCTTATCAAGGTTCCTTTGTAAGTGATGCTTTTTTTTGCCTTTGCAGCTTTTAGAATTCACTCTTTTTCTCTGATATTTGTCTTTCTGAATAGTAGGTGTCAGGGTATATCTATTCAGATTTATTCTGTTTGGGGTGCTTGTCCTTCTTGGATATTAATATTTATGTCCTTCCTAAGTATTGGGAAGTTTACAGTCTTTATTTTCTCAAGTATTCTTTCTGACCATTTTCTATTCTCTTCTCCCTTTGGGACACTGATAATGTATATGCTTGTGTGTTTTGCATTGTCATTCAATTCTCTGAGATACTGATCCATTTTTTCCATTATCTTCTCTTTTTTATTCACCTGTCTTTTCCATTTCATATCTTCTGTCTTTGGAAATCACTAATTCTGTCTTTGAGCAATTCAAATCTGCTATTATGTGCCCCTAATATATTTTTAATCTCATCCTTCAAGTCTTTCATTCACATAAGGTCTGCTACTTTTCTTTGCAGTCTATCAAATTGTTCTTTTTACTCACCCAGTGTCTTAATATTTTTTATCTCTTTAGTCATATTTTCTTTTGATTCATTAAATTGATTTAGTAGAGTTGTGTGATTATCATTGATTAGTCGTCTGAAATCCTATAGGTCTTCAGGATATTTGTTTTGTTCTTTTGTTCCTTTTGTTCCTTTGGCTGGGCCATCTCTTCCTGTTTCCTGGTATGGCTTCTAATTTTTTGCTGATGTCTAGACATCTGAATATGTTAGTGAATTTACTCTGATGGCCAATTACTATCTCTCTTACACATTTTTTCCATAGCTCTTTTTATTTGGTTCAACTTATTGTCTTTAAAATTGCTCAGCTTAAGTTATCAAAACCATGCTAAGGACTCACTAATGAGGTACAGATTTTCTCCCAGGAGTTAGAATACACCAAGAACCAAAAGCAGTTTTTCCAAGCAATTTCCAGGTCGGCCAGTAGATGGCGCTACTTGGCACACCGTTCCACGGTGGTGTTTCATTCAATATCTTGTTTTCCTATTTTGGTCTGGCCAGAGTGAGATTCAGAGCAGTGTCTGCTGGCCAAATTCACTGAAATAAAGCCCCTCAACCACACCTCCCTTTTCTCTTGTAATAACTGATTGGGAGGAAGATGTCTGTACTTCCCTCAGTCAGCTGTAGTTAGGGATTTTAACCCAGGTTAATATCTTGGGGGTGGGCAGGGGGAGCATTCCCAGGCTCTGAGGGGGTTTGATAACTCATGCTTGTTTCAGGTTCTTCCTCTCTCTGTTTCTTACACTTCTGGAAGTTGTGAAGTACTGTCCTGACCTGCTGACCCCCAAAATTTGTTCCTGACAGTTTTTGTGTCTTTCTCCATTGTTTTAGTGAGAGAGTTGAGCTCTGCCTGCCTAATCTGACACCATCTTCCAGCCTATTTTATAAAGAAAAGCCATCTTCGTGGGTGTGGAGTAAAATCTCATTATAGTTTTGATTAACATTTCTCTAATGTCTAATGATTTGAACATCAATGCATGTGCTTATTAATCATTTGTGTATGTCCTTTGGAGAAATGTCTACACAAATAATTTTCTTGTTTTTTTATTAAAATTTGTATTTATGTTATTACTTGTAGGAATTAATTATATATTCTGAATATTAAACATTCTCCAATATATGTTTTCCAAATATTGCTGTTCACCCTGGAGTTTGCCTTTTCACCTTCTTGGTAATGTCCTTTCAAGCTCAAAATTTTATTTTGATGCACTCCAATTTACTTCTTTTTTCCTTGTTGTTTGTATTTTTGGCATAAAACTCTATGAATCCATTGCCTATTACAAATTCCTGGAGATATTTCCTTATGTATCTTCTAAGAATTGTCATTCAGAGATCATGTATTTTGGTCACTGATCAATTTTGAATTAACTTTTCCTGGTTAGACGTAGGTATCCAAAGTTCTTTTTTCGTGTGTGTATTTTTTATTACAGCATCATTTGCTGAAGAGACAATTCTATCTCCATAAAATGGACATGGCACTCTTGTGAAAATCCATTGGTCTTAGATGTCTGAACCCTCAATTCTATTCCATTGGTCTATACATTGATCCCATTGTTTTAATAACTGTACATTGTAGTAACTTTTGAAATCAAGAAGCATGAATCCTCTTACTTTGTTCCTCATTTTGAAAAGTATTTTGGCTATTCGAAGCCCCACTCAGTTCCATATGAATTTGAGGATCAACTTTTCCATTTGTGCAAAAAAGGCTCCTGGAATTTCAGTAGGGATTGCATTGAATTTGTAAATCAATTTAGCAGTATGGCAATCTTAATATTATTAAGTCCTACAATAAAAAAACACAGAATGTGTTTCCATTTACTGAGGTCTTCTTTAATTTTTTTCAGCAAAGCTTTTTAGTTTACAAGTATAAAAATATTTCACCTCTTAATTTATTCTTGGGTACTTCATTCTTTTATAATCTATTGTAAATGGAATTTTTATTTATTTCATTTTCAGATAGTCATTTAGCAGTGAATAGTATATAAATTGATTTTTGTGTTTATTTTATATATCCTGCAGTTAGCTGAATTTATTTTTTCATCCTAGTAACATTTTTTTTAAATGGATTTTTTGTTTTCTATATATATGATCAGGTCATCTTCAAATTGGCATAGTTTTACTTCTTCCTTTACAATTTAGATGGCTTTTATTTCTTGTCATTGACTTATTGCTATAGCTAAACTTCCAGGACAATGTCCAATAGCAGTTGTGGTATGGCATTCTTATCTTGTTCTTCCCCTAGTGGGGAAAGTTTTCATTCTTTCACAATTTGAGTGATTTTTGTTGTTTTCCACAAATGCCCTTTACCAAGTTTTCCTTTTATTTCTAGATTTTTTAGTGTTTTATCTGCATTAAATGAGTTGACTATGTGTTATTTTCCTTCAATCTAATAATGTAGTTTATTACCTTAATTGATTTTCTTACTTTGAACTATCCTTTCATTTCTGGAATAAATTCCATTTGGATAGAGTTTATAAGTGCTTTTAATATACTGGTGTATTTAATTTGCCAGTAATTTGTTAAGAATATTTGCATTTATATTCATGAGAGATAATGGTGTTAATTTCCTTTTATGTGCAATCTTTATCTGGTTTTGGGATAATTGTAATGCTGAGTCATAGAATCAGTTAGGAAGTGTTATCTTCTCTTTTAATTTTTGGATCTGTTTGAGAAGGATTGGTGTTAATTCTACTTTAAATGTTTGGTAGAACTCAATAGTGAAGTCATCTGATCCTGAACTTTTCTTGATGGTAGAATTATGATTAGTGATTCAATCTCTATTTGTTATAGGTTTTTTTAAAATTTTTGTATTTCTTTGTGAGACAGTTGGTAATTTGTATGTTTCCAGTAATTTGTTATTTTCATATAGGTTATCTAATTTGTTGGGATACAATTGTTCACATTCTTTTAGAATAATTTTTATTTCCTTAGTTTATTAGTAATATCCCTAATTTCATTACTCATTTTAGTTATTTGTTTTCTTTATCCTCTTGTCTCCATTACTCTGTCTAAAATTGGTCAGTTTTATTGATCTTTTTAAGGGTAGTCTTTCCTTTCATTGGTTTTCTCTCTTTTTTATTCTCAATCTCATTTTTCTTTTCAATTTTAATATTAACCCTTTTTCTTTCCTCTTCTAACTTAGATTTTAGTTTGCTTTTTTGCTAGTTCTCATAGGTGTGATGTTCTTGATTGTGATCATTCTTTTCTAAATATATGCATTTATTACTATAAATTTCCCTCCCTGCATTGCTTTTGATGCATCCCATAGCTTTAGAATATTTTTTCATTTACATTAATCTCTAAGAATCTTATAATTATTTTTTGATTTCTTCTTTGACCCATTGTTTGTTTCTGTTTAATTTCCACATATTTGTAAATTTTCCTGGTCCTAATTTGGTACTGACTCACAATCTCATTCCTTTTTGGAGAGATGGTATTTGGTATGATTTCAATATTTTGAAATTTACTAAGTCTGACATATAGGCTCTTCTGGAAAATGTTCCATGTGCAATAAAAGGAAGGAATATTCTGGCGGACGCCACCGGGGGATGTTGCCCAAGCTCGCCCCTTGCCTAGCCACCTCCTGAGTACCCGCTGCCGCCGGAGCCGCCACTGCCATTGCGAGCTGGGCCAGGCCCGCCCTCTCAGGGTGCCCTCAGGCTCACATGCCAAGGGACTCTGGGGCCTAACTGTGCGCCCGGCGCCTCCTCGTGGCCACCCCAGGCCGCCATGGGCTGCTGCAGCTCCACCTCCTCCGCTGAGCAGGTGAGGGGCGCCCGCCTCATGGCCGCCCGCCTCATGGCCGCCTGCCGGGATGCCCCCCACCCCCGCCCCGTTCCCGGCCTCCAGGCTTCCTGCTGCCTGCAAAGCTCCCTACAGCCCGCCGTGCTCTCCAGAGACCCCAAGCCCGCTGCTCCCTTCTGTGCTTCCCGCAGATGCCCCCGCTGGCTCCCTAGGCTGCTGACCCAGAGGTGGCTCTGTCTGGTCCCCAGGGCACCCTCGGCTCTCCCCGGGCCTCTTCCTGACTTGCCTTCTCCCATTCACACCTGAGCGGCCAGTACCGCCAGCAGGTAGAGGCAGCGTGAGCGCCTCCTCTGAGCCCCAGCTGGCACCTCCTTCCCTGGTCAGCCAGGCCTGGCTCTTCGCCCTCCTCCTGGTTATTTTTTGTGCTCCCAGGAGCTGCACCCCCAGCAAGGGCTCTTTACCGCCCTCCCACTTATTCCCATTTCTGCCCCCTTAGGAATATTCTGTCCTTTTTCTCTCACCCTTCGTTTTCTCCCCCATCCGGATTCAAGTGTTTTGAGGGTCCCAGAACCCTCCATGACCCACTGCTCAGATCGCCTCCCACCTGGTCCCATCCCCCCGACTACAAAGGAAGAATTAAACATTTCTGTTTGTAACTTTGGCTCAGAGTTTTAGTATTCTAGGGGATATTAGAGCTAAACTTGGACTACCATCTCACTTTTCTGCTGAACAAACTAGAATTTAAAGATAAGAAGTGGTCTGAGGTCAGAGAGAAAGATGTTGAGGTAGCTAGGCCTGGAAACCTAGTTTCTTAATCTCTTGTTCTTTCTGTAGTACTGCTAATTCTTAAGGAGGGTGTTTTATCTTCTAGGCCTTGGCTGCACAATGGAACCACTTGGAGAGCTTTATAGAATACTGATGCCTGGGTCACCCTTCCAGAGATTCAGATTTAATTGGTATAGGGGTGCAGCCTAGGTAGCAGGATTTTAAAGGGTTCCTCTGGTGAATCTCACACACAGGGAAGATTGAGAACCACTGCTCCATGCCCTTTCGTATGGTGATTTCAGTTACATTCTGAGTGCTGACAATTCCCACACTGAACTAGAGAATTGAAACAAACCCTTTCTGACCTCTGATCCTTAAAGTCTCCCAAATACTTAGCACCTCTACTAGAATATGACACGGGCAACTCACATTCAACAAGTCTAAGGTGGAGCTCAAACTATATATTCACACTCACCTTTTTCACTGAACTCTGTTCAGTGAATGAAACCACTTTTCTTCTGATTGTGGAAGCTGGAAACCTGAACCATGTAGGGAACCTGCCTTTCAGTCTTCTACCCAATCCCCACATTTGCTTTTTTATTTCCTAAATTCCACTGCCAGCCTCCTACTCCAAGCCTGTGTCATCTCAGCCAGAACTCTTGAACACAGACAGACCTCCCTGTATACACCCAAGCTCCCTTCCGATCTTTCTCCAGACTGTAGTGTCAGGGATCTTTGAAAAATTCAAAGCTGATTGTTTCACTCTCCTACTTTAAATCCTTTAAGGGTTTCCTATTGCTCTTGGGACAAAGACCAGAATCCCTGCCATTGGCCAGCAAGCAGGACATGGGCTGGTCCCCACTTCTCCAGCCTCATTTACTTACCCTGCTTCACCCTCATCAGTCTTTCAGATTCTTCAATCGGTCTTACTCCTTGGTCTTTTAGGGCTTTTGCACTGCTTTTCCCTGCTCTGGAAGGCTCTTTGTTCTTCTCCCTGGCCTTCAGCTGTCTACGATTCATCCTTTACATATCAGCTTAAATATAATTTCCATGGATGAGTTTTCTCTGGTCCTTCAAACCAGACCATGTCTCCTTCTTAAATTCT
Organism: Tolypeutes matacus; assembly: GCA_026826555.1. Classification (NCBI taxonomy): domain Eukaryota; kingdom Metazoa; phylum Chordata; class Mammalia; order Cingulata; family Chlamyphoridae; genus Tolypeutes; species Tolypeutes matacus. The sequence goes on from JAKSZT010054452.1 coordinate 597,899, forward strand.
CATAATCTTTGGTGTTTTTCCTTTGAACACTTAAAACAATTAATTATATAACTAATATTAATGTCTGGACCAGGAGTCACCAAATTATGGCCTGGGGGCCAAATGTGGCCCGCTGTCCCATTTTTATATGCCCTGCAAACTAAGAATGGCTTTTACACTTTTAAATGATTGGGAAAAAATCAAACGAAGAAATTATTTGATGTGACACAAAGATTATATGAAATTCAAATTTCAGAATCCATAAAGTTTTATTGGAACACACACATGCACAAAAGAATGCATATTCTTTGGTTCTTTGATGGGATGTTTTATGTATATCCATTAGGTGTAATTTTTTAATAGTATTGTTCAAGTCATCTCTTTCCTTATTTAGCTTCAAACCAGATGTTCTATCAATTACTGAAAGTGAAGTATTGATGTCTCCATTTATTATTGTAGAAGTATCTGTTTCTCTTTTCAATATTGTCAAATTTTACTTCATGTATTCTAGGAATTGTGTTGGGTGCATATATGTTTATAAATGTTATATCTTCTTGCTGGATTGAAAAACTTATCAATGTATTATGTCTTCCTTTTTCTTTTGCAAACTTTATGACATTATTTTGTCTGAAAATAGCATAAGCACTATAGCTCTAGTTTGGTTAATATTTGCATGGAGTATCTTTTTCCTTCCTCTTTGAGTCTTTATATCTAAATTGACTTCTCTTGTAGGAACCATATAGATGGATTGTACTTTTTCTGTCAATCAACCAATCTCTGCCTTTTAATAGTGGTATTTAATCCCTTGACTTCATGGTAATAACTTTTGACATTAAGCTATTTCTGTATGTATTTATTGCATGCTTTTTGTTCCTCAGTTACTTGTAACTGCTTAATTTTTACTTAGATGAATTTCTGTAGAGTACTGTATTAGTCAGGGTTCTCTAGGGAAATGGAACCAAAAGGAGATATCTGTAAATAGTATGATGTTTTTAAAAATTGTCTCATGTGGCTATGAGGATGCACAAGTCCAAATTCCATAGGCAGGCTGCAAGCCAGGGATTCTGATGAAGGTCCTCAATGAGTTTCCCTAGAGATGCTGGCTCTCTAGAGATGGAAATTTGCACTCTGAATGCTGAAATCACTTCTCCTTTTGAGACCATCAACTGATTGGATGAGATGTCACCCATTGCTGGTGGCAATCTCCTTAGTTGATTGTAGATGTAACCAGCTATTTATGCAATCAACTCACCAACCAAACACCATTACCTGGTGAAGTTGGACACATTAGCCTAACTTTTACAATAACAAAAAGATTGAAAGAAAAGAAAAGAATAATAATAAAAAAGAAATATTATCTCTGGTGTCTCTAATTCTTTCCTCTGCCTCTTCAAATATGCTGTTATGTACTTCCAGGGTATTTTTGCTTTCTTGCATTGTGCCATATATCACCATCAGACCTGTTATCTTTTTATGTATGTTTATGATTTATTCTGTATATTTCCCCAGTGTCTTCTTAATATCTTTTATCTCTTTTTTCATTTCATTATCTATTCATGATATTTGTTTGGACATTCTTGACTAGTTGTTCCATGTTCTACATATCTTTCTGTTTTTCAGTTTGTTCATTAGACTGGGCCATGTCTTCCTGTTTCTTAGAATGGCTTGCAACTTTTTGCTAGTGTCTAGATATCTGTTTATCTTGATGGGCTTATTCAGATGGTTACCTTCTCTTTTTACACTAGGGTTTTATTTAATTTGCTTTTGTGTTAAGATTCCTCTTTGACACTTTGTTCCACTTATTCTATATCCTTGTAGTTGTCCTTGTTTTCATGAAAAAATATTAAGACCATAGAAAAGAAAAATTAAAAGAAGAGTGAAAGAATAATAATATTAAAAGATAGAAAATAAAAGGCAGATCTCACTGACTGACACAGTAAACAATGCCTCAAGTAGTGGGGCTCCTAAGGGCTCTAGAGACATCTAGATACCATAGGCAGGACAAACAATTTCAGGAATTTGACTCCCTGTCAGTGGCCTTACCTTGGAATTTATGGCAACCTATCCTCCCAATGTATTGGAGTTAGACTCATTTATAATTTTCCTACACATGGCTCTTCTGCCCCTTTTATTTGAACATATAATTAGCAGTATACTCATTAAATATGTATTTCAGAGAGTTAAATCTTCCAGCTATTCATATGCCAGTTGAGGCCTAAATCTCAGAAGAGTTACAGCCAACACCTACTCTCCAGTGCATTGGACTCACCCAGGACAACTAACAAAAGGATGATGACTAACAATACCTATCCCCAAAAAACAGAGAGTATCTACAACTGCAAACAAGACACTAAGTCCCCATTCAGTCAGAAGCAGAGTAAGCATCACTATTCCAAAATCCCCAGTATTGATGAATTTACAAACTTAAAGGGGAATGCAACTATTGGCTAAAGTAGCCTTATTATTCTAGTAATGGAAGAACTTGTAACACTGATATAAAGATAGTAGTCACCAGAGGTTCTGAGAGGAGGGAGAAGGAAGAATAATTGTAATATGGTGCATTTTTGGGACATTGAATTGTTCTGTATGACATTGCAATGATAGATATAGCCCATTATGCATTTTGTCAAAAGCTATAAAATTGTACAGTACAAAGAATAAACCATAATGTTAACTATAGACCATGGTTAGTAGCAATGCTTCAATATGTGTTTATGAATTGTAACAAATGTACAATACTAATGAAAGTTGTTAGTGGGGAAAGTTGTGGGATGGGCAGGGGGTAGGGTATATGGGAATCCCCTATATTTTCAATGTAACATTTATGTAATCTAATGCTTCTATAAAATAAAATAAAATAGAATAGAAAAGATGGAAAAGGAAGTATAAAAGAACCAGGAAAAATAAGTAATTGTGAAAAATTAAAAAAATAAAAGGAATAAGGCTAAATGAAATTTGAATGAAAAAAAGAAAAAGGAAAAATAGAATAAAAGAAAACCCCCCAAAGATGAGATCAGAAGAAAGAAAATGAAGAGGAAACAAGAGAATTTGGTATGAAAGAAAAGCAATGTAAGAGGGAAAAGTGAAAGAAAGAAAAGATTTAAAGAAACTAAGGAGAAAAAAAAAAGGAAAAGAAAAAAGTAAGGAAAACAAAACACAAATAGAAAAAACAGACTTCCCTCTCAGGCCTCTAGCAAACATCTCAGGCTGCCAATACTCCTCAATCAATCACCCTGCAGCCCACCCTACACAGGTAAGGTACCTGGGTCTAGAGAAAAAAATATAGAACAAAAAATTTAAAATACAAAATTTAAAAAAACTAGGAAAAAAATCAGTCTAACTTTCCTGTCATTTATCTGCTTGTCTGTCATCTCCCTCTCCCCCAGGGAGCCAGCTGAGTACCTGACAATCCACTCAATCACTCTCTGGATCCCTTTTCTTCAGGACTGGTTGGGCACCAGACAGTTCCTGGTTACCTCTCCCAGCCTCCCTATTTGTCAGACCAATTAGGCTTTTTAAAAAGGAAGTACCAAGGCTTGAACCCACGATGTTTTATATGTGAAGGACACATTCAACCACTGAGCTACACCTGCTCCACTGTTTAGGCTTATGAAGGCTTCCCTCTCACCTGGGCTGTTAGGCACCAGTCAGCTCACCCCTTCACTGAACCAGTTCCTCTTTCTCCCAAAGTGGGTGGGCATGAAAGCCTGCCTGATCAGCTCCACCCTCCCCTTCCCTGGATCCACTTCAACACAGACTGGCTTCTGTAATTTTTTTTTCTCTGGTCAGCTTGCCTTATCTCCCCTCTTCCCTACACCTCTCTCCTCCTGAGCTGGCTGGCTGCGAGGCCCACATCTGTTTTCCCCACAGCTCTCCAACTCAAGAGCCTGCTGGGTACTGGGATGCAACCCTGGTAGCCCAGGGGCCTTCCTCATTGTCAGAACTGACTGAGAGATCCGAGGTTAGAGGTTCGGCAGTGGCAGGGATAGGCAGGACGGTACAGGAAGCACCGGCCCCTTCTTTTTGCTCGTCTTTATTCTTAGGTCTAGGAAGCAGCAGGGACAGCCCCGGGTCCAGTGTATGGCCACGAAGTTACAGTGTCTGGACTCCATGCGCTGTCACAACCAGCAAGTAAACTCTGCCTCTTCTTTAAACCTGGAGCCACCCCACCTTGGAGATCCGATCCCAGACCATGCTGAGGGAAACAGCGCCACCATATCCAAAGTGACTCTCTTCACGGGGCACGCCCCTTCCAGGGTACCATTGGGACGGGACCCTCAGACCTATGGCGACGCCAGCCTCAACTCTGAGAGCAAAGGCGGCAGCGGCAACTATGACTCACCAGTCGGCGAAATCCTCATAGGGGACTGCGAACCTACTCGGCAAACAGGGGCGCAATTTAAGCTGCTGCCTATGAATGATCAGATCCGGGGAGCTACAGACCATCCTCCGTGACAAGACAGCCAGTAGAGGGGAGTTCATATTTTCTGCGGATCGTTTGATCAGACTTGTTGTGGAAGAGGGATTGAATCAGCTGCCATATAAATAATGCATGGTGGTCACTTCAACAGGGTAAAAGTATGAAGGAGTGAAATTTGAGAAGGGAAATTGTGGTGGGGTCAGCATAATGAGACGGTAAGGCAATGGAACAAGGTTTATGGAACTGCTGTCATCCATACGAATTGGAAAGATCCTGATTGAGAATGATGAGGAGACACAAAGATCCAAAGTATATTATGCCAAGTTGCCCTCAGACATTTACCGGAGACAAGTCCTTCTGATATATCCAATTCTCAGCACAGGAAATACTGCAATTGAAGCTGTAAAGGTTCTTATAGAACATGGAGTTCAATCTAATGTTATCATCCTACTCAATCTGTTCTCCATTCCTCATGGTGCCAAATCAATCATTCAGGAGTTTCCAGAGATCACAATTTTAACTACTGAAGTTCATCCTGTTGAACCTACACATTTTGGACAGAAATAGTTTGGAACAGACTGTTTTTGAAGGAAAATGAATTATCTTGTTTAATATTATAGTTGTGTTTTGAGTTTCTGCTTGTTTTACTAATTTGCTTGAGGAATGGCAGAGAAAATTGTGTTACAGATGCTTTTTAATTTTGGAAGTGGGTAGAGTAAAAGGAAAATACTTGGGGCTTATTTTATTATAAAATAAGCCCATTGGCACCAAATTCAGTGAGGCATACACAACTCATAGAGAAGAGAAAAATTTTAATAATATGCTTATGCAAATTGTTGGACCCTCAATACATTAAAATTGTTCCCTAATCTGTGAACTGCTCAGTTTAGAGGTTGCTTGCAGCCACAAATAAAACCTAAATAGAGAGTAGTTTTTTGGCCCAATATAGTTTGCATTTTGCTTAGTTTGCTTTTAACTCTGGGAGGTCATTTGCATATGACTGTTGTCACTTTCCTCTACTCTGTACCTTCCCAGGACTGCACATGCTGGTAGTTTGGAATTTTCTATTCTTGGAATTTTACATTTCCATTAATTCAATTGGCAGACCCAGGATGTATGGTTAACTCTTCAATGTCCAGCCATTGTGTTCTTCATGGCTCATTTCTCAAATGGTGCATTGTTGGTAGGTGTCTTGCCAGGCTACACTGCAATGAAGATGAAGATGGGGCATTTTCAGCAACTGGAATTGTAACATCAGTTTACACAGATTGAACTAGGGATATCAGGATGCTGATAAGTGAGAGCTATGTACTGTAATGTCATCAATCCTCTGGAAAGGAATTCATGGTGGTTTTTCTGAGATTTGGGGGACAGGGTGGTTTCAGCTGGGTTTGATAGCCTATAAGTAAATTTAAAAGCTCATTTTTATTTGTATATTTTGACTAGACAAGCCTTTGATTTGGAAATTAGCACATCTGTCAACTGTAGCTTTATTAAATTGGGAAAAAATACAATGCTTTAAGAATTTCTTATGATTTATAAGTGTTCATATTTAGGCTTCTGAAAGGGAGAGAAACAGTTTTAGAAACCAATGTTTGTGTTCTGAAATCTGCTTGTAAAACCCCAATCTTATTTTACATTGATATTAAAACATTTTAACAGTGAATTAAAAAAGAGCAGACTGAGAGCTGGTCATCCAGCCAAGTCACCTCTCTGCCTTTTCTTTCCCTCTGAGCCAACGGTGTTCTGGCTTTTGTGCCCTATATCCTATGGCTTCCCTTTCCCCTGGCCACCTGGGTTTTCCCTCTCTAGCTTCCCTATCCAATTGCCCCCATGGTCCTGCTGCTTCCCTTCTATGAGGTAAATGTGCTTACCATCCCACAGCTTCTGGAGAAGGAGTGCAATCTGCTGTTCCCTACTTCACTAACTTGGATCCACTTCATACCTGGAATAAAGCTCACATGACCAGTATTTATAATTTTTATGTGTTTTTAGATTTGGTTAGCAAGTATTTTGTTGAGGAATTTGCATCCATATTCATTAAAGATATTGGTCTGTAATTATCTTTTCATAATATCTTTACTTGGCTTTGGTATTAGGATAATATTAGTTTCATAGGATTAGTTTGGTAGCATTTCTTCCTGTTCAATTATTTGATGTTTGAGCAAAATTGGTCTTAGATCTTTTCAATTTTTAATTTTCATTTTTTTTTATTCTTTAAAAGATATTTTACATAAATGTTACAGAGAAAGGTCCCCATACCTCTCACATTTTCCCACATTAGCAACATCTTTCATTAGTGTGGTGCATTCATTGCAATTGATAAATACATTTTGGAGTATTGCAACTAAGCATGGATTATACTTTACATTGTAGTTCATACTCTCTTCCACTCAATTCTGTAGGTTATGGCAACATATATAATGGCCTGTATCTGTCATTGTAATGTCATTCAGGATGATTCTCAGGTCCTGGGAATGTCCCCTATTACATCTGTTTTTCCCTCTCTCTACCCTCAGCACCTCTTGTGGCCACTGCCTCCACATCAGTGATATTTCTTCCATTGCTAGAATCACAATGTCTATAGTAGAATACTAGTAATTCTACTTTAGTCCATAGTGCATTCCACAATCCTGAGGATTCTGGGATGATGAGGCCCATTCCAACTTTAATTGAGGGGGGGCTTTGCAGATCTTCTTTAAATGATTGGTAGAATTCATGTGTGTAGCTATCTGGTCCTGTACTTTTGATTTTGGGGGAGGTTTTTGATGACTGTTTCAATTTCTTTGATTGTGATTGGTTTGTTGAGGTCTTTTATTTCCTCTATTATCAGTGTGTTTTTTTTATGTGTTTCCAGAAATGTATCCATTTCATCAGCATCGTCTAGTTTGTTGGCATACAGTTGTACATAGTGTGGCAGTTTGAGATTATTTACAAATCTCCAAAAGAGAGATGTTTGTAAACTAGTATATTCCTCTGGATATGATACCCTTTCATTGTATTAGATTCAGCTGAGATGTCTTTGATTAAATTATGTTAAGATTAAGGCTTTGATTTGACCCTACATCAGTAAGGTGTAGCTCAGTTGAAGTCCCTGCCCCCTTGGAGGGCTGATAAAAATGGACACTTACTCAAAAAAACATACAGAAGAGGAGAGACCTTGGCCATTTTTGTCCTATCATGTGACAGAAAGGATAAAGTTCCAACAGCTAAAGCCTTGGGAAGAGAGATGAATCATTTGCCTGATACTTTGCAGCTGAAGAGAACAGAGCACCTGAGCAGCTAATAAGACCTGGAAAGAAATGAGCCCTGTGCTAGACTGGTATAGGAAGCCCTGAGATACAAGCCCTATACCAACCTATAGCTTAGATTACAAAAACCTGGACCCATTGAGCCTTAAGAGGAAGAAGGAAGGAGAGACCAGGCAGAGATTGCCTGCCATCTTGCTTTAACACATGGCAATTAATTTTGGTGAGAAAGCAGCCTTGAGTTGCACTCTTTAGGGCCTTGTAACTGTAAGCTTTTACCCCAAATAAATACCCTTTATAAAAGTCAACAGAATTCTGATACTTTACATCAGGACCCCTTTGGCTGACTAATCTACTTAGTATCCTCTTATGATATCTTTTATTTCTACTGGGTCAGTGGTAATGTCACTCTTCTCATTTCTAATGTCATTTATTTTCATCTTCTCTTTTTTCCTTGATACTCTAACTAAGGGTTTATTGATCTTGTTGATCGTCTCTAAAAACCAAATTTTAGTTATATTGATTTCTCTCATTTTTTTGTACATCTCATTTATTTCTGCTTTAATCTTTATTTACTTATTTCTACTTGCTTTGGGATGGTTTTGCTGTTCTTTTTCTAATTCCTCCTGATGTGAAGTTAGGTCATAGATTTTAACTCTTTCTTCTTTTGAAATATAAGCAATAAGGGCTATAAAATTTCCCTTTCACCACTGGTTTTGTGGTATCCCACTAAACAAATAAATTTTTGTTTTGGTTTTGTTTTCATTTTTCTTGAGGTATTTACTGATTTCTCTTCTAATTTCTTTTTTAACCCACTGATTATTTGAGTGTATTGTTTATTCTCCATATATTTGTGGATTATCCCTTATTCCACCTATTAACTTCTTTTTTTTTAAAAAGAAAAATGGTCTTTTATTTGCAATTTTACACATATTCATATTTCACATGTGGATTTACTATGTTATATAATTTCATGTTACATTTTTTATCTTTCCTTTTAATAATATAAGTAATCTTATACTTTCCTTTTTTATTTTTTTTATTTTTTAAACAAATCTATTTTATTGGTACATATTAACAAAGCATACAATTCATTCAATGTGTACAATAATAGTATTTGGTATAATCTCATAGTTGTGCATTCATCATTTCAATCATTATTGAGTATTTTCATTATTTCAAAAATAATAGTAAACAAAAAATGACAAACAATAAACAAGAAAATTCCTCACCTCTCCATCTCTCTGTTTCCACTTCTTTTTTTTTTTAAATTTATATATATATATATATTTTAAGAGGTGCTTAGATTACCCAAAATATTACACAGAACCCCCTGGGATTCCCATGTTGCCCACCCCCCACACCTCCTGCCATGTCCCACACAAACATCTCCCACAAGTGTGGCCCACCACCCTCAATGGACTTACACATTCTGGGGCCTCGCCACCAACCCCAGACCACAGTTCACATCGTAGACCACACTCTCTCCCACACAGTTCTGAGTGGTGTGTGCTGATTTAAAATGGCCTACATCCATTGCCACAACGGTACTCAGGACAACCTCCAAATCCCAAAGAAGCCCCTGTATTTCAACTACTCGTCCCCTCCCTGCCCCAAAAGTGTCAAGTGGCCACTGGCTCCACCTCATTGTTATAATTTCTTCCATTGCTAGAATCAGGATATGTGAACAACAGAATACCATCAAGTCCATGCTAGTCCATAGTTCTTCCCCCAATCCTGAGGGGACTGGGATGGTGATGTCCACTCCACCTCCAAGTGAGAGAGGGCTTATATCCCATGGATATGGTGGGTGGGATGATCCTGCCTGCAGATGCAGGCCCTCTCCATTCCCTGGGATGGCCATTGCCCATCGTTGTCTCCTCGCCAGGTGACTTGGATGAGTCCATTGAGCTGTAGGGTAGGAGTTGCAGCTCCACTGAGATTCCACGCACACCTGGCACATAGGGAGGCCGGAGGCTCCAGTCTCTGGAAGTATACCTAAAAACTCCAGCATCACATATAGGTTTGAATAGAAGGGACTGATGAACCCTGTGCAGGGAGGACTTATTTGAGTCCAATTCTGTCACTCTCAGGAGCACAGATTCCAAAGTAGAGCCCACTGATAAGGCATCAGTCTCTGGGGCTATCCCCACTTATATAGGACCTGGGTGTCTCCAGAGCTCTCAGGAGCCCCTCTGTGTGAGGTGATAGGCACTTAGATGTTCTATGAGCTCCTACTGAGGTGTGCGTAAGAGTTACCTCTCGGATGACCTCCTGACTCTCTTTGAAGTCTCTTAGCCACTTGAACTCATTTGTCTTTACTTTTTCCCCCTTTTATTCAAGGTCTTTTTCCAGTTGTGTTGCCAGTTAGCACTTGGTATTTATTAATCCCTCGTTGCCAGGGAGGCTCATCCCTGGGAGTCATGTCCCACGTTGGGGGGAAGGTAGTGCAATCATATGCTGAGTTTGGCTTAGAGAGAGGCCACATTTGAGCAACAAGGAGGCTCTCAGGTGGCAACCCTTAGGCACCCCACATCTGCAGGCTAAGTCTCAGTTACAAGAGCAAAGACTCACAAGAGTAGTCATCAATAAAAAGAACACATAACTTCTAACTTAATTGCTGTAAGATCAGAGAAAGTGTTTTATATAATTTCAATGTTTTTAAATGTATTGAGATATGACTCATGTCCTGACATATGGTCTTTTCTGGAGAGAGAATATATATATATCCTGCTGTTTGGGGGTGTAATACTCTATAAATGTCTATCAGAACTTGTTCAATTATCACATTATTCAAGCTCTCAGGTTCCTTATTTATCCTTTGTCCAGATGTTCCATCTAATGCTTAAAATGGAAGGTTGTAGTCTTCAACTATTATTGTAGAGTAATTTATTTCTCCCTTCAGTTTTACAAGTGTCTGTCTCATGTATTTTTGAGCACCTATGTTAAGTGCATGAATATTTATTATTTTTATTTTTTTCTTGCTTAACTGTCCATTTTATTACTATACAGTAACCTATTTCATCTCATAAAAATTTTGCCTTTAAAATCTATTTTATCCAATATTGGTATCACTACATCCACTCTTTTTAATTTTATGAGTTATACTTTTCCAGCCTTTCACTTTCAGTCAGATTGTGTCTTTGCATCTAAGGTCTGTTGTAGACAACAAATATATGGCTCATGTTTTTATCCATTC
>JAKSZT010054452.1:651970-678995 GCA_026826555.1 Tolypeutes matacus
TTATCTTATACCCCATCTCTTTACTGAATTCAATTATTTGATCTGGTAGATGTGCTGTCAATTTTTTGGGACTTTCTATATAAAGGATCATGTCAACTGCAAATATGGACTGGTTTACTTCTTTTCCAATTTGGATGCCTTTTATTTATTTTTCTTGCCTCAGATTATTAAGAAGAAACTGACTGAGTAAAAATAATTTGAAAGCACACAAAGAATGCTAGCAGATTTTATAAGGATGAAAGGCACAATAAATGAAATTAAAAATACACTAGAAGCATATAACAGTGATTTGAAGAGGCAGAAGAAAGGATCAATGAGACTGGAGTAAGGGCTTCTAGAAGCAAACCCACAAAAGAAGAGTTGAAGAATGGAAAAAATTGAACAGGGTCTTGGAGAACTAAATGTCTGCAAGATACACGTACAAACATATATGTCATGTGTGACCCAGAAGAGAAGGGAAAAAGGACAGAAGGAATATTTGGGTAAATAACTGTCAAAAAGTCCCCAGCCCTATTGAAAAACATAGATATCTATGTCCAAAAAGCATAGTATACTCAAGTCTGAATAAATCCAAATAGGCCTAGTCCAAGACACATAAAAATGAGAATGTCAAATGACATAGATAGAGAATTCTTAAAGCAGCAAGACAAAACCAATTCATAACATACAAGTGATGCCCAATAAGATTAAATTCTGATTTTTAATCAGAAACCATGGAAGCAAGAAGTCAGATGCATGATATATTTAAAATACTGAAAGAGAAAACTGCAAACAATAATTGTACATCCAGTGAGACTATTTTTCAAAAAATGAAGGTGAGTTTAGCATATTAACAGATAAACTGAAACTGAGAGAGTTTTTTCCAGCAAGAGACAATTCTTGAAGGAGATACTCAAAGGAGTATTACAGCATGAAAAGAAAAGACAGGAGAGAGAAGCTTGGGACAAAGTCTAGAAATGAAGATTATATATCAGGAAAAGCAATTAAAAGTGTAAAAAGAGTGGTGAAAATAAGATAGGACAGATAACACCCAAAGGTCAAAATGGGTGAATTAAAATTTTCATTTACAGTCCTAACATTGAATTTTAATGAATTGAACTCCCCAATCAAAAGACACAGACTAGTGGAATGGATAAGAAAATATGACCCATCTATATGCTGTTCACAAGAGATTCACCTTAGAAACAAAGATACAAATAAATTGAAAGTGAAAGGATGGAAAGAGATATTCCACACATGCATTTTTTAAAAAGCTGGTGTAGTTATACTTAGGTAAGATGAAATACACTATATAAGCAAAGATGTTATTAAAAACATGGAAAAACATTATATATTTATAAAAGGGGAAATTTAACAGGAAGAAATAGCAATCATAAACTTATATGTGCCCGAACAGAAGCCCCAAAATACATGATCAAACACTGTCAAAACTGATGGGAGAAATATATTTTTCTATAATAACTGGAAACTTCAATGCACAACTCTCATCATGGGATAGAACATCTGGGCAGAGGATCAATAAAGAAACAGAGAGATATAGTAATGCAATAAATGAACTAAAGCTAATAGACATATACAGAACATTGCACTCTGAAACAGCAGGTTACATATTCTTCTCAAGGTCTCATTGGTCTTTTTCCAGGATAGACCTTATGTTGGGTCACAAAGAAGATTTCAATACATTTTAAAAGAATGAAATTATACAAAGTACTTTCTCTGACCATAATGGAATGAAGCTGAAAATTAAAAGGTAGAACAATCCAAACCTCACAAATACATACAGATCAAACAACACACACATGCTTAAATATTCCATGGACCAAAGAAGAAATTGCAATAGAAATCAGTAAATATCATGAGATGAATGAAAAATGAGAAGACAATATTTTAAAATCTATGGGATGCAGCAAAGGCACTGCTGAGAGAGAAATTTACAGCCCTTAATGCAAACATTAAGATCATCCCAGAGGTAATGCTTATACACACCTCAGTAGGATTTCATAGAACACCAAAGTGCATATCACCCCACACAGAGGGGCTCCTGAGGGCTCTGGAGACACCCAGGTCCTATATAAGGGGGAATAGCCCCAGAGACTGAAGCCTTATCAGTGGGCCCTATTTTGGAATCTGTGCTCCTGAGAGTGACAGAATTGGACTCAAATAAGTCCTCCCTGCACATGGATCATCAGTCTCTTCTATTCAGACCTATATGTGATGCTGTAGTTTTTAGGTGTACTTCCAGAGACTGGAGCCTCTGGCCTACCTATGTGCCAGCTGTGCCTGGAATCTCGGTGGAGCTTCAACTCCTACCCTACAGTTCAATGGACTCATCCAAATCACCTGGTGAGGAGACAACGATGGGTAACGGCCAACCCAGGGAATAGAGATGGCCTGCAGCTGCAGGCAGGATCATCCCACCCACCATATCCATGGGATATAAGCCCTCTCTCACTTGGATGTGGAGTGGACATCACCATCCCAGCGCCCTCAGGATTGGGGGAAGAACTATGGACTAGAGTGGACTTAATGGTATTCTGTTGTACACAAATGGTGATTCTAGCAATGAAAGAAATTATAATAGTGAGGTGGAGACGGTGGCCACTGGACATTTTCGGGGCAGGGAGGGGATGTGCAGTTGAAATACAGGGACTTTTTTGGGACTTGGGGGTTGTCCTGAGTGCCGTTTTGGCGACGGATGTAGGCCATTTTAAATCAGCACATACCATTCAGAACTGTGTGGGAGAGAGTGTGGTCTATGATGTGAACTGTGGTCTATGGTTGATTGCAAGGCCCCAGGATGTGTAGGTCCTTTGAGGGCGATGGGTCATACTTGTGGGAGATGTTTGTGTGGGATGTTGTGGGAGGTGTGGTTGGAGGGGAACATGGGGACCCCTGTAGTTTCCGTGTAATATTTAGGTAATCTAAGCACCTTAAAAAAAAAAAATATATATATATATATATATATATAAACATTTTTGTAAGCAAATGCACATATATGCATATATATTTATATATCATTTTACAAATATTGGTATGTATTGTGAAAAATTTGATTTTTACCCACAATAAAAAATAAATAAATAAATAAACAAATAAATAAAAAGAAAGAGCTAAAAATCAATGACCTAACAACACAGCTGGAAGAAATACAAAAAGAACTGCAAACTATTCCCAAAGAAAGCAGAAGGAACAAAATAGGAAAGACCAGAGCAGAAATAAATGAAATTGAGAACAAAATCAACAGAGAGAATTAAAAAACCAAAAGTTGGTTCTTTCAGAAGATCAATAAAATTAGCAAACCCTTGGCTAGACTATTTTAATTTGCCAAATTGCTGCTAATTAATTGTACCAAAAATTTGTTGGCTTTTATAAGGAGGTTTTTTTTTGGGTTAAAGCTTACAGTACAAAGCCATGCAATGTCCAAATTAAGGCACCATATGCCATATCCGCTCCCTAAAAGAGGTGCTTCCTCACCAGAGTCAGCTAGAGTTGATGCTGTTGTTTGACCACGTGGCAAAGCAAGATGGCCACTAATCTCTGTCAAGGTCTCTGCCTTCTCCTCCAGAATCTGCCACTACGTCCCAGAGTTCAACTGGGAGAAGCCAGGCATAGAGATAGTTTTTTCCAGTCTTCTCTATCTGTTTGGCTACTCTGCTTTCTTCCAAAGTTCTGCTGTGAGCTATAAGGTATATGACTCATCTCTCCCTGGGGCTCCCCTCTTTGAGCCCTTTGGCCTCTTCTCCCCTTGCAGCTCAGCTGTATGGAAAATTGGAGCCCCTTCTTTCATACTGCAGGAAAAATTATACCAACTTCCTTTTCCTGTTTTCCTGTGTGTCTCCAAATATATAAAACCAAGCAAGAGGGTAGAGACTTATCCTGAGTCATGCCACACTAAAGTAGTCTAATAGAAAGAGTCTCATACTCAGTAGAATGGATTATTTCAAAAAAATAATATTTCTCTTTTTTGGATTCATAAAAGAATTTCAAACTGCCATGCTGACCAAGAAAATAAGAAAGGAGATGCAAATAAAATTAGAAATGAAAATGTGGACATTACTCCTGATCCCACAGAAAGAGACCAAAAGAGGATAATAAGAATGACTGTGTTCCCACAAACTAAGCAGTATAGATGGAATGGAGAAATCCTTAGGAATATTCAAAAAATCTGCACTGGCCTCAACAAAATAATAGTAAACTTCAACAAACCAGTCACAAGTAGTGATTGAATCAACCATCAAAAATCTCCCAAAATGAAAAGCTCTGGAACAGGTGGCTTCAAAGGTTAATTATACAAAGCATTCAATGAAGATTTAATACTTACTCAAAATCTTCCAAAAAATTGAACAGAAGGGAACACTACCAAACCCATTCTATTTAGCCAGCATCAATGTAATACCAAAGTTAAATAAATATATTATGAAAAAATAAAATTACAGATCAAATTCCCTAATGAATACAGATGAAAATTCCTCAAAGAAAAACTCATTAATCATATCCAAAAAAAAACATTAGGGAACTATTCATCCAAATCAAGTGAGTTTTATCCCAGGGATGCAAGAATGATTCAACAGAAAAAAATCAATCACTGTAATAAATAACATTAGTAAGTGGAGGATGAAAAATCACAAAATCATATTGATTAATGCAGAAAAATCATTTGACAAAACCAAGCATCATTATTGATAAGAATGCTCTGAAAGATAGGAATTGAAGGAAACGCTCATCATGATAAAGGTCATATATGAAAAATCAGCAGCTATTATTGTACTCAATGTTGAAAGACTTAAAACTTTCCCACTGGGATCAGGAGCAAGAAAAGGATGTCACTCTTGATCAATATAGTATTAGAGGATCTAGCTAGAGCAATCAAGCAAGAAAAAAAATAAAACACATCCAAACTGGACAAGAAGAAGAAAACTTTCCTATTTGAAGATTGCATGATCCTATACACATAAAATCTTGAAAAATCTGCAACAAAGCTCCTAGAGCTAATTAATGAATTCAGCAAAGTGATTGGATGCAAAATTAACACCCTAAAGTCAGTAATTTCTATAAACTAGTAAGGAACAATGAAAAATAAATCAGGAAAAAAATTCAATTTACAATAGTAACTAAATGAATAACATATCTAAGAATAATTTTTATCAAAGATGTAAAAGTGAGACTAGTGCACAGAAAACTAGAAAACATTGCTAAAAGAATTTAAAGAACTAAATAAACAGAAGGTTATTTTGTGTTCATGGATTGGAAGACTAAACATTGTTAAGATGTCAATTTTACCCAATGCAATAGACAAATTCAATGCATTTCCAAAAAAATTCCAACGAATTTTATTGCAGAAATAGAAAGGCCAAAACCACCTTGAAAAAAAAAAAAGAACAATTAAAGACTCACCATTCCTGATCTTAAAACTTATTGCAAATCAAAATAATCAAAATAGCAGGGCACTGTCACAAGAACAGTCACATAAACCAATGGAATCAAACTGAGAGCTCAGAAATCAACTCTCACATTTATGACCAACTGATTTTTAACAAGACCACTCAGTTGGGAAAGAATAAATAGTCTTTCAAATAAATGGTGTTGGGAAACTGGACTTCTATATGGAAAAGAATGAAGGTGACCTATACCTCACACCATATAAAAAATGAACTCAACATGGAATAAAGACCTTGGTTTAAGTGCGGGAGCTACTAAACTCTTAGATGAAAATGTAAGGAAGCATCTTAATTGTCTTGAGTTAAGCAAAGTGTTTTAGACTTTACACCTAAAGCACAAGAAAGAAAAAGAAAAATTCGGATAAATTGGACCTCATGAAATTTAAAAACTTTTGTGCATCAAAGAATTTATCATGAAAGCAAAATTACATCTGACAAAATATTTAAAATATTTGGAAATTACATATATGATAATGGAGAGGGAAAATATAGATATTCTTTTTTTATCAGCTTCTCTTTGATCCCTTATTTTTTCTAAAAAAATGGGTACTTAAAAATTTTTTTAAATTTGTTTACTTGCTAAAACCTGCTTCAAACCTTGAAGAGAGAAGGCTACAGGATAATTGATTGATGACACCAGCAGCCTGAGAAGCTCCACATGGGCCTAAGAGGGAACACTGTTCTTTCTTAGTTTTTGTTTGATTGCTTGCTTGTGTGTGTTTGTTTGTTTTGTTTTCTTGTTTGTCTTTCCTCTTTCTTCTGCCCTCCCTTTTAAAAAATTAAGTGTTTCTGGCTTGTTTCTTGTTTGATGTGCTTCTTCTTCCTTGATTTCACCTTTTCTGTGTATACTGATATTGTCTACCAACTTATCTAATTTCCTTCCTTCATTTTTCTATCTTCTGCATTCTGCTGTTTTTCTTACAGTCCACCTATCTTTCTTTAGTCCTCAAATTTCTGGTTCTTATTTCTTTTTTTTTTTTAATTAAAAAATTTTTTAAAAAGATACTTAGATTACATAAATGTTATAGAAAAATATAGGATTCCCATATGCCTCACCTCCCACACCTCCCACAACCTCCCACATAAACATCCTTCATTAGTGTGGCACATTAATTGCAATTGATAAACACATCTTGGGGCTTTGCCATTAAGCATGGACCATAGTTCACATTGTAAACCACACACTCTCCCACACAGTTCTGTATGCTATATGATGATATGATGGCCTATATCTGTCATTGCAATGTCACTCAGGACAATTCCCAAGCCCCAAAATAGCCCCTGTATTACAACTGCTTTTCCCTCTCCCTGCTCCCAGAGTGTCCAGTGGCCACTGGCTCCACCTCAATGTTGTAATGTCTTCCATTTCTTGAATCACAATATGTCTATAGTAGAATACCGGTAAGTCAATTCTGTCCATAGATTTTTCCCCCATACTAAGGAGTCTGGGTTGGTGATATCCACTCCACCTCCAATTGAGAGAGGGCTTATATCCTGTGGGGAAGATGGGTGGGATTATTCTGCATGCAGCTGCAGACTCTCTCCATTCCCTGGGATGGCTGTTTTCCATCATCATCTCTGCATCAGTTGTCCTGGGTGAGTCCAATGTGCTGTAGATTAGGAGTTGCTCCACTGAGGTTCTGGGCCCAGTTGGAACATGGATAGCACAAAGACTCATATCTCTGGATGTAATCCTACAAAATACAGCACCAAGTATAGGTTTGAATAGATGGGACAGATGAACCATGTACAGGGATATTTGAGTCCTGTCACTCTCAGGAGCACAAACTCCAAAGTAGGGCCTACTGGCAAGGCACCAAACTTCTGAGCTATCTGCCCTGACATGGGACCTGGATGTCTCCAGAGCCCTCAGGAGCCCCAGTATTTGGGGTGATATCCACTTGGGAATTCTATGAGATCCTACTAAGATGTGTGCATGCTTTACCTCTTGAATGACCTCCAGACTCATTTTGAAGTCTCTTAGCCATATAAACTCATTTCATTTGTCTTTACCTTTCCCCCTTTTTATTCAAGGTCTTTTTCCAGTCACATTGTCAGTTGGAACTTGCTAGCAATCCCATGGTTCCAGGGAGGCTCATCCCCAGGAGTCATGTCTCATAATGGGAGGAAGGTAATGCATTCATATGCTGAGTTTGGCTTAGAGAGAGGCCACATTTGAGCAACTAGGAAGCTCTAAGGAGGCAACCCTTAGGCACCCATAACAGTAGGCTAAATTTCCATTTCAAGAGCAAAGACTCATAAGGCTAGTCATCAATAGAAAGAACATATCAGTGGATAATTCTTCCTTGCCAGTCACTGCCCCTGCACTTCCTTAGAGAATGTGGCAGAGCTCTCCAGGATGGGAATTCAGTATTCTCTCACTTATCAAGTAATTCTCCATTCACTGTGACAATGACCCATGAACATTTCACCATTTTTATATACTTTATATTTATGTAGGTGAACTTCCTCCCATGCATCCCCCATCCCTGACACCCCATATCAATGACCATTCCCCACCCAAGTTGTAACCCTTCTGTGATCCAAAGCTTCTTCAAAGATGATGCCATTATAATAGCTGAATGCAATTAATAGGAAAATGAAATAATTATAAGCTTAAATGTAAGAGATAAAATACATAAAATTTTTAACAAACCAAAAAATAAAATAAAATTTAAAGATTGGGGTATTAAAAAATGAAAAATAAAAAAAATCTTTTTTGATCTTTTGCCTTTCATCACTGCAATATCTGGTGTCCAATCTGTACCATGGCACCATCCCCCTTTCATTCCCCAGTGTCTCACTATTTTTCATTTTGTTTTCAAAGAAGTTTTAGGTCACAGCAAAATCACTCACAGAATACAGGAGACTCTCATCTACCCAACATCCTCCCCCTTCCTCCTCCCCATATTAATACCTTTTATATGTGGATGGTAGCATTGTTATAACTGATGTACAAATAGTGAAACATAGCTACTAAACATTGTCAATGGTTTACACTGTGGTTTACATTTTAGATTGTACACTTTTATAAATTTTGATGAGATTTACCATGTCCTGTACCCATCACTGTATGGTAATGAAGAGCATTTTCACTGACCACTAAATAACTCCTGTTTGATCTGTTCTATTCCCCTCACCCCATCCCCCCAGGGCCCATGATGACATCCTGGTTTGACTCATTGGATGACAAGATTCATAGTTGCATGCAAAAAGAGGTCTTGGCACACTGGTTTGTCCTCCCCTTTTAGGAAATGCCCTTGCTCTTGAGAGACTACCACCTGTCTACTTATGAACAAATCATTCCTCCCAAAGATGGGAATCCAACTCCTTTCCACTCATTATGTGGGTCTCCAACCACTGATACAACACACTGTGACAGAATGAACACTCACACACTCCTTAGAAGCCTGCTCCAGGTGCACCCTGTCCCAAATGTCCCCCAACCACCACCCTAAACCAATGACCCTTCCTTGTCATATTGCCATAAAAACATTCTTACCTCTGTTCTTTCAACCTCATACCCACAAATCCCCCATGTTCCCCTGGTCCCTCCCCCAACCCTCCCCCCAGTCTACGGCCATACTACCCTGAACACACCCAATCTCATCTGGTTCCTATTTCTAGCTCATCTAATCTATTTTCTCTCTTTTATTAACCTTTTTTGGCCTTTCTTGTCTCTTTCCCTCTTTCCTCATCGTTCTGACCTTTCAATTCATTCTATATATTTTTTCTCTATTTGGTTTCCCATTTCATTGTAGGTAGTCCACATTTTTATTCCTATTACTCTACTCTGCTTACATGAGTTAAATATTCATTTTCCTACATCGTATATGGTCTCTCTTCTAACTTGTACTATTATTACAATTATCCTTTTTCTTTTCTTATCTCTCACTTTCTCTGACCTAATCTTTTTTCTTCAAGGGAACATAGAAAACAGCAAGGAAATAGAACATGAAGAACAAAGTATCAAAGACAAAACTTAACATGACACAAAACAGTAGCTAAATAAAACTCTAGAGAGAGAAGCTAATCAATTGAATAAACCCATCAAGATAAGAAGATGACCAGACAGCAGCAAAAATTACAACTCATATTAAGAAACAGGAAGACATGGCTCAGTCCAAGGAACAAACTAAAAACCAGCAAGGGATGGAGATCATGAAACAATTAATCAAAGCTCTCCAAACAAATATGGACCAACTTTAAAAAGTGAAGGAAGAGATTAAGGATATTAAGAAGACACTGGGAGAAATACTGAAGAAATTGTAAACATTCATAAAAAGATAACAGATATTATGGTGATGAATGGCACAACCTAAGAAATCAAAAAGATACTGGAAACACATAACAGCAGATTTGAACAAAGAGAGGAAAGAATTAGTGATGTGGAAGATAGTACATCTGAAATCAGATAATAGAACAGATAGATAAAAAGATTTAAAAAATCCAGCAGGGACTTAGGGATTTGAGTGACAACACAAAACACTCAGACATGCACATTATAAGCATCCCAGAGGGAGGAGAGAAGGGAAAGTGGGCAGAAAGAGTGTTGGAAAAATAATGGCTGAAAACTTCCCATCCTTACTGAGGGAGATGGATGTACATGTTCAGGAAGTGTAGCACACCCAAAACAGTATAAACCCCAACATGCCTACTTCAAGATGTATTCTTGGGAAACTGTCCAATGCTCAAGACAAAGAAAAAGTAGTGAAGGCAGCAAGAGAAAAAGAACCATCACATACAAGGGAAGCTCAATAAGATGAAGTGTTGATTTCTCATCCAAAAACATGGAGGGAAGAAGACAGTGCTATGACATAGTTCGGGTACAAAAAGGAAAAAAACTTCCAGCCAAGAATTCTCTATCCAGGAAAGCTGGCATTCAAAAGAGATGGAGAGTTCAAAATATTCACAGATAAACATAAATTGAGAGAGTATACCAATAAGAAATATGAGAGGGGGTTCTGCAAGTTAAAAGGATAAAACAGGTGCAAGAGTTGGAGGAGAGTGAAAGAACAACTAAAAAGACATATTGTCTATAAGAAACTCATCTTAAAGCCAGGGATTCATGGAGGCTGAGAGTGAGTGGCTGGAAAACAATCTTACAAGCAAACAATAACCAAAAAAAAAAAAAAAAAAGGGAGGGAGTAGTTATACTAATACCAGACAAAATAGACAAAAATGCAAAACAATTGTAAGAGATGAAGATGGGCACTATATAGTAGTAAAAGGGGTAATCTTTCAAGAAGAAACAACAGTCATACACATTTATGCCCATAACCAGGGCACCTCAAAATACATGATGCAAACACTGGAAAAACTAAGTGGAGAAGTAGATGCCTCTACAATTAAACTGGGGGATTTTAATACACCATTATCGCCATTAGACAGAACATTTCTACAGAAAATCAATAAAGAAACAAAGACTCTGAATAATACATTAGAGGATCTGGACCTAATAGACATATACAGTACACTACACCCAAATACAGTAGGATATACTTTCTTCTGAAGTGCACATGTATTATTCTTCAAGATAGACCACAGGCTAGGCCACAGAAAAATTCTCAATGAACTCAGAAAGATTGAAATTATACAGAGTAATTTCTCTGATCACAATGGAATGAAGCTGGAAATCAGTAAAGGCCAGAGAACCAGTTTGTTTACAATGATATGAAAGTTACACAACACAATCTTAGACAAACAGTGGGTCAAGGAGTAAACTTCACTCAAAACAGGATACTTTGAAAAATTATATGTGAACAAGAAGGATAATTTAGAGGAAATGGACAAATTCCTAGAAACACACATTGATGAAAGAAGAAATTGATGAACTCAAAAGACAAATCACAAGTTAAGAGAAAGAATCAGTAATCAAAAACCTCCCAACTAAGAAGTGGCCAGGACCAGACAGCTTCACAGGTGAATTCTACCAAACATTCCAGAAAGAACTAACACCAAACCTATGTAATCTTTTCCAAAAACCAGAAGTAGAAGAAAAAATACAAAGCTCATTCTATGATGCTAATATTACCCTAATACCAAAGCAAGACAAAGATGCCACAAGAAAGGAAAATTACAGACTAATAACTCTAATGAACCTAGATGCTAAAATCCTCAACACAATACTTGTTAATAACATTTAATAACAAATGAAATAAATTATACAGCATGACCAAGTGGGTTTCATCCCAGGTATGCAAAGATGGTTCAACATAAGAAAACCAATCAATGTAATTCACCACATAAATAGACGGAAAGAAAAATATCACATGAACATCTCTCTAGACACAGAAAAGGCATTAAACAAAATACAGCACCCTTTTCTGATAAATCACTGCAAAACATAGGAATAGAAGGAAACTTTCTAAACATGATAAATGGCATATATGAAAAGCCCACAGCTAACATCATCTTCAATGGTGAAATCCTAAAAGCCTTCCCTCTGAGATTGGGAACAAGACAAGCATGCCCACTATCACCACTCCTATTTAACACTGTGTTAGAAGAACTTGATTGAGCACTGAGGCAAAAAAAAGAAAAAGAATGCATCCAAATTGGAAAGGAAGAAGTAAAAATTTCCTTATTTGCAGATGACATGATCTTATACATAGAAAGCCCTGAGAAATCTACAACAAAGCTTCTAGAACTTATAAATGAATTCAGTAAAGTCAAAGGTTAAAAGATCAATGCTCAACAATCAGTAGCATTTCTGTACACCAATAGTGAGCAATCGAAGGAGGAAATCAAGAAAAAATACCATTTACAATAGTAACTAAAAAAATCAAATACCTAGGAATAAATTTAACTAAAGATGTAAATGACTTATACAAGAAAATTACACAGCACTGTTAAAGGAAATCAAAGAAGACTAAAAAACATGGAAGAATATTCCCTCTTCATGGATAGGAAAACTAAACATCATTAAAATGTCTACTATACCTAAACTAATATATAGATTTAATGCAATCCCAATAAAAATAAACACAGCCTTTTTTAATGAATTGAAAAAGATAACTATGAAATTTATTTGGAAGGGCAAGAAGCCACAAATAGCCAAAGACATATTGAAAAGGAAAAATGAAACCAGAGGAATCACATTACCTGACTGTAAAACAAACTACAAAGCTACAGTGTTCAAAGCTGCATGGTATTGGTACAAGGATAGACATACTGACCAATGGAAGTGAATTGAGTGTTCTGATATAGATCCTCATATATACAGTCATCTGATATTTGACAAGGCCACCAAGCCCACTTACCTGGGAGAGAATGGCTTCTTCAACAAATGAAGATTGGAGGACTTGATATCCATATCCAAAAGAAGGAGAGAGGAATGCCATCTCACACCATATACATCAACTCAAGATGGATCAAAGATCTAAACATAAGAGCCAAGACCATAAATATCTTGGAAGATAATGTAGGGAATCACCACAGGGCCTTGTAGTAGGAAAAGACTTCCTGAACTTAACACTCAAAGCTTGAGCAGCAAAAGAATAGATACCTGGGACCTTCTAAAAATTAATACCTTTTGCACCTCAAAAGAATTTGTCAAGAAAGTGAAAAGACAGCCTACCCATTGGGAGACAATATTTGGTTACCATATACCTGGTACGAGCCCAATATCCAGCATATATAAAGAAATCCTATTTCTCAAAAACAAAATGACAAACAACCCATTTAAAAAATGGGCAAGTGGGGATTGTGGGAATGTGGCTGATGGGTTAGACATATAATTCTTAGCTCTCACTAAAACAACAGCAAAAAAGCCAGAGGTAGCCATGGGGAACTGTTTTGGGGAACATCACACCAGGACACTGCTTACCAACTCAAAGAAGAGTGAGTCTCAGAGACATGAAGAATCCAAAACAAGTAATTGGGAGTTATTAAACCTCCCAGCTGCTGGGAAAAGCTCCCCTCCCCTCCCTGAGATATTAAGCAAGGGTAAAACTCTTTCTGAATTTTACCTGAGTGTAGAGCAGATGTCTACCTCCACGGGAAGGTGCTCTGAGTCATCTAGGAGGATACTGAACAGATAGGGGAGCCAGCAATAATTGAGGGTTGGTTATCTCAGTGGCTGAAAGGGGCATACATACCTGGCCCTCAGGGAAGACAGACTAGGTAGAGACTCTAGCCCCCTCTCCAAACGGGAGTTTTATGTCAGATTCCCTGTGAGGAAGAGGGGTCTGGAAGAGTGGAAAAAGATTTTTTTGCAGCAAGTTTAGCCAGTTAGGTTCCCTTGAATATCAGAATGGACCCTGACTCAACAGGGAGAGGAGAGGGTTATCGCCTCAGGCTGGTGGTCATGCTCAGCCACCTAGGTAAAGAGAGGAATTACATCAATGAGGAGGCAGAGACCTGCGTGATCATTAACACTCCAGCTGTTGGCAGGGGATCTAACCTGCCTAATGTAAAAGGGGCAGATAGCCTTCTGAAAGGTTAATTAGCCCAAGGACTCTGAATAGCTCAGTTGAAGAATTCCTGCCTAGCATATAGGAGGTCCCTGGTTTGATTCCTGGCTATTCCTTGAGAAGAGATCCACCAAGTTATCAGGCATCCAGCTGAAACTTCATGGACATTTTCTTTGTAATAGCTTTTCTTAGATCTCTCTCTCTCTCTCTTTTTTTAAAGGCATTTTCTTTCATTTCCCTTACTTTACTCATTAAAACACAGTCCAAAACCTGCAGAGGGCAGGCTGCAGGGTGAGTGATTGAGGAACACCAGCAGCCTGAGAAGATCCTTAGGGGTCTTAGAAAAAAGGCTGTTTTTCCATGTTTATTATTATTTTTTCTTATGTCTCTCTCTTTTTTTTTTTTTTTTTAATGAGTTGCTGCCATCTTGTTATTTCCTGGTTTTGTATAACCCCCTTTCTTTCTGTGATTGGTTTTCTTTTTTTCTCTTTAATTCTTTTGGATACTAATCTATTCTACATATGCTATTTTTTTTCACTCCTTTATTTTTATCTTTTGTTTTCCATTGTTCTTTCATTCCATCTCTTTTATAAGGTCTCCAATTTTTCTTGTTTGTATTTCTCCCTGTTTTCTTTTCTTCTCTTTTCATCATTCCAGTATTTTAATTCATTCTATATTTTTTCTCTATTCTGTTTCATGTTTCACTGTTTCTATTCCACTTTCCTAATCTTATTCCTCTGTGCTTCTTACTCATGTTAATTTTTCAATTTCCTGGGTCCTATATGTTTGCTCTCCTACCTTTTACTATTACTATTAATATTATTCTTCTTGTCTTCTTATCTCTCCCTTTTCTCTGGCTGTAATTTTTTTCTTTCTAAGGAACATAGGCAGATCTCTCTCACAAAAGAATGGATGAGTGTGGTCAAGATCCTGCCCGAGTGAGCTCTTTTGGGAATCCACAGAGTATGAGGCTTCAGAGCACTGATCTGGAGGGAGCCTGACCAAGAGGTAAATACCTCAAGGTGCTCCTGGCTTGATTCTTGGTTACTGTGTTTCCTCTTCCTTTATTTCCCCTTTACTGTGCATAATGATTTTGTATACCAACACTATCTCTTTTCCTTCCCTCATCATTCTATCTTCTGCTTTCTGTTGTTGTTCTTACATTCCACCTCTCTTTGTTTAGTCCTCAGTTTTTCTGGCTTTTACTTCTACCTCATCTATCCTGTTTTCCTTCTTTTATTAACATTTTCTCTTTTGTATTTTCTTTTCTCTTTCACTCTCTTCTCATCATAGAGGCCTTTTATTTCAGTCAATATATTTTTCTCAATTTGGT
The DNA here is from genome assembly GCA_026826555.1 of Tolypeutes matacus. Classification (NCBI taxonomy): domain Eukaryota; kingdom Metazoa; phylum Chordata; class Mammalia; order Cingulata; family Chlamyphoridae; genus Tolypeutes; species Tolypeutes matacus. The sequence goes on from JAKSZT010054452.1 coordinate 667,156, forward strand.
CTCCCATTTCCTTATTGGTACCCCACTTTTTAATTCCTCTTACTCTACACTGCTTATGTGAGTTAAATATTCATTTTTTATGGTCTTACATGGTTCCTCTTCTAACAATTCCTATTATTATTACTATTATCCTTTTACTTTTCTTACTTCTTTCACTTTCTCTGGCCCTAATTATTTTCTCCAAGGGAAAATAGACAACAGAAATGAAATAGAATAAGAATAACAAAGTGTCAAAGAGAAAACTTAACACACACTCAAAAATGGCAATTAAATAAATCCCTAAACTAAAGAGAGAAGGTAATCAACTGAATAAACCCATCAAGATAAAAAGACCAAAGGGCAACAAAAAATTACAAATCATACTGAGAAACAGGATGACATTGCCCAGTGCAATGAACAAACTAAAAGCCAAGAAGAGGTGCAGAACATTGAACTAATCAAAGCTGTCCAAACATATATTATGGACCAACATAAAGAAGGGAAGTAAGAGATTAAGGATATTGAGAAGACACTGGGAGAACATACTGAAGGTATTGTAAATATACATAAAAAGATAACGGATATGATAGTGTTGAATGGCACAATCAAAATAATCAAAAAGACACTGGAAGCACATAAGAGTAGGTTTAAACAGTTAGAGGAAAGAATTAGTGATGTGGAAGATAGTACCTCTGAAATCAAACAGCCAGTAGAACAGGTAGATAAAAAGATAGAAAAATCCAGCAGGGACATAGGAATTTGAATGAAAATACAAAATGCACAAATACACACACTGTAGGTATCCCAGAGGGAGAAGAGAAGGAAAAGGGACAGAAAGAGTTTTGGAGGAAAAAATGGCTGAAAACTTCCCAACTATATTGAAGGAGATGGATGTACAAGTCCAGGAAGCAAAGCACTCCAAACAGTAAAAATCCCAAAAAAACTACTCCAAGACATAAACTCATCAAACTGTCCAAAGCTGAAGACAAAGAGGAAATAATGAAAGCAGCAAGAGAAAAGAGAAACATCACAAACAAGGGAAGCTAAACAAGATTAAATGCTGATTTCTCATCTGAAGAAATGGATGGTAAGAAGGCAGTGGCATGACATAGTTAAGGTACTAAAAGGAAAAATCTTCCAGGCAAGAAATCTCTATCCAGCAAAGCTGATATTCAAAAATGATGGAGAATTCAAAATATTCACAGATAAACAGAAATTAAGAGAGTATGCCAATAAGGAATCTGCTCTTCAAGAAATACTAAAGGGAGTTCAGCAGATTGAAAGGAAAAGAAAAGGATAGAGAAGGAGGGATAGTGTAGAAACAACTAAAAAGACAGAAAGAGAAATAAAAAGAACATATGACATACATAAACCCTAAGAAAATATGGCTCATGTAAGTAATTCCTTGAGTAATAACAATGAATGTTAATGGATTAAACTCACCAATCAAAGATATAGATTGGCAGAATAGATAAGAAAATATGACCCATCTGTATGTTGTCTACAGGAAACCAGCCTTAGAACCAGGGATTCAAGGAGGCTGAAAGTGAATGGCTGGAAAACAATCTTACAAGCAAACATTAATGAAAAGTGGGTGGCAGTAGCTATATTAATATGGGACAAAATAGACTTTAAATGCAAAACTCTTGAAATGGACACTATATATTAGTGAAAGGGGCTCTCTTTCCAGAAGAAAGAAAAATCATGAACATTTATGCATATATCATGGGCACATCAAAAACATGAGGCAAACACTGGAAAAACTAAGTGGAGAAGTAGATGTCTCTACAATTATGCTGGGGGACTTTAACACACCATTATCACCATTATACAGAACATCTCAAGAAAGAATCAATAAAGGAGCAAAGACATTGATTAATACATTAGAGGATCTGTATCTAATAAACAAATATAGAACACTACACCCAAATACAATGGATTATAAATTCTTCTTGAGTTCACATGGATCATACTCCAAGACAGACCACATGCTAGGCAACAGAAAAAATCTTAATGAATTCAGAAAGATTGAAATTATATAAATAAATTCTGTGACCAAAATGGAATAAAATTTTAAGTCAGTAAGGGCCAGAGAACCAGATTGGGCACAAAGATTTGGATGATAAACAACACACTTTAGACAAACAGTGGGTCGAGAGGAAATCTCAAAAGAAATCAGTAACTACCCTAAAATGAATGAAAATGACAACACAACATATCAAAACTTATGGGATATGGCCAAATCTGTACTGAAAGGGAAACTCATAGCCATAAATGCATAAATCAAAAAAGAAGAAAGAATTAATTCAAAGACATAAATGCACACATGGAGGAATTGGAAAAACAAAAACAAACTAACCCCAAAGGAAGTAGATAGAAGGAAGTAACAAAGATTAGAGCAGACCTAAATGAAATAGAGAATAAGAAAGCACTAGAAAAAATAAACAAACCAAACACTTTCTTCAAGAAGATCAATGAAAGTGACAAACTCTTAGCCATACTAAGGAAGAAAAAAGAGAGAAGATGCAAATACACAGAATAAGAAATGAGGAATAGAATATTACAACTGACACCACAGAAAAAAAGAGCATTATAAGAGGATACTTTGAAAAAGTATATGCCAAAAAAAGATAATATAGAGAAAATGGACAATTTCCTAGAAACTCATGAGCAGCCTACATTGATGAAAGAAGGAATTGATGAGATCAACACACCAATTACAAGTAAAGAGATAGACACAGTCGTCAAAAACCTCCCAACTAAGAAGAGCCCAGGACCAGACTACTTCACAGGTGAATTCTACCAAACATCCTGGAAAGAACTAACACCAATCCTGCTTAATCTCTTCCAGAAATTAGAAGTAGAAGGAACATTGCCTAACTCATTCTATGATGCCAACATTATGCTAATAGCAAAGTCAAACAAAGATGCCACAAGAAAGGAAAATTCCAGACCTGTCTTTTTAATGAATCTAGATGCTAAAATCCTCAACAAAATATTTGCTAATTGCAAATTGACCAAGTGGGTTTCATCCCAGCTATGGAGAGATGGTTCAACACAAGAAAATCAATCAATGTAAAACACCACGTAAACAAATCAAAAGGAAAAAAATTATATGATCATGTGTGTAGATGCAGAAAAAGCATTCAACAAAATACACACCCTTTCCAGATAAAACACTGCAAAAGAAGAAATAGAGAAAAACTTTCTGAACATGGTAAAAGGTATATATAAAAAATCCACAGCTAACATTATATACAATGGTGAAATCCTAAAGCTTTCCGTATAAGATTGGGAACAAGACATGGATGCCTGCTATCACTGCTCCTATTTAACATTGTGTTAGAAGTACTTGATCAAGCACTGAGGCAAGAAAAAGATATAAAAGCCATCCAAATTGGAAAGGAAGAAGTAAAAATTTCACTATTTGCAGACAACATGACACTATACATAGAAAGCCCTGAGAAATCTACAAGGCTTCAAGAACATATAAATGAGTTTAGTGAAGTGTAGGTTATAAGATCAATGCTCAAAAAGCAGTAGCATTTCTATACACCAATAACGAGCCATCTGAGGAGGAAATCAAGAAACAAATACCATTTACAATAGTAAGTAAAAGAATCAAATATCAAGGAATAAATTTAACTAAAGAATTAAAGGAGTTATATACAGAAAACTACACGACACTGTTAAAGGAAATCAAAGGAGACTTAAATAAATGGAAGAATATTCCCTGTTCATGGTTAGGAAGACTAAACATCATTAAGATGTCTATCCTACTCAAACTAATCTACAGATTTAATGCAATCACAATAAAAATCAACACAGCATTATTTGATGAATTGAATAACTAACTACAAAATTTATTTGGAAGGGTAAGAGGTCCTGAATAGCCAAACACATATTGAAAAAGAAAAATGAAATTGGAGGAATCACACTACCTGAGTTTAAAACATACTACAAACTACAGTGGTCAAAACTGAATGGTATTCACACAAGGCTAGACATACCAACCAATGGAAGTGAATTGAGAGTTCTGATTTAGAACCTCACATATACAGTCATCTGATATTTGACAAGGCCACCAAGCCCACTCAACTGGGAGAGAAGGGCCTCTTCAACAATGGTGCTGGAAAACTGGATACCCATATCCAAAAGCATGATAGAGGAACACCTTCCCACACCTTATACAAAAATCAAGTCAAGATGGAGCAAAGATCTAAATATAAGAGCCAAGACAATAAAGACTTTGGAAGATAATGTAGAGAAGCATCTACAGGACCTTGTAATAGGAAATGGTTTCATGAAAGTGTGATCAGCAAAAGAAAAAATAGATAAATAAGATTAAAAAACAGAAAAATAGATAAAAAAACTTTTGCACCTCATAGGATGTTATCAAGAAAGTAAAAAGGCAGCCTATCCAATGGGAGAAAATATTTGGCAATTATATATCTGATAGGAGCCTAATATCTGGCATATATAAAGAAATCCTACACCTCAAAAATAAAAGGACAAACAACCCATTTAAAAAATGGGTAAGTGACCTGAAAAGAAACTTCTCCAAGGAAGAAATACAAGTGGCTAAAACACACATGTAAAGATGTTCAACATCACTCACTATTATTAGTGAAATGCAAATCAAAACTACAAAGAGATACTATCTTACAACCATTAGACTGGTGGCTATTAAAAAAACAGAAGGCTATAAATGTTCGAGAGGATGTGGAGGAATGGGAACCCTCATCCACTGCTGGTGGGAATTTAGAATGGTTCACCCATTGTGGAGGAGAGTTTGGCCATTCCTCAAAAAACTAAATATAACATTCCACTGCTGGATATATACTCAGAAGAATTGAAAGCAAAGAAACAAACTGATATATGCACACAAATGTTCATAGTGGTATTCACGATTGCCAATAGTTGGAATCAAAGCAAATGCTCATGGACAGATGAATGAATAAACAAAACGTGGTATATACATACAATGGAATATTCACCTGTAAGAAGGAATACAGTGCTAACACATGGGATAACATGGATGAATCTTGAGGACATTATGTTGAGTGAAGCAAGCAGCCAAGCATTGAAGAATGAACAGTACATGACCTCACTGATTTGAATTAAGCAAATTGAGAAGACTCAGATAGTTATTATCTGGAAGGTAGATTTACAGGAAAAAGAAATAGGAAGGTTGTGAGCCAACACCTACATGGACATAATCTATGGTAAGGTGTAAGTGTGTAGTTGCTTATTGAAGGAATATCAGAGGAGGGTATTGATATTATTGGGTTGGGTGGTGTAGGTTTGACAGGTGGGTGGATTGGGGAGGGTGGGTTGGAAGGTCCAGGGAACTGGAGAGTGTGTTGGGAGAGGGACCAGGTGAACACTGGAGATTTGCGCGTGTGTGGTTAAATGTACAAAGTTGGGAATGCTCTTATGGCAATATGACAAGGAAGGTTCACTGGTGTAGGTTGTTGGAAGTGGGAACATTCTGGATAGGGCGCACCTGGAGCAGGCTTCTAGGGAGTGTGTGAGTGATCATTTTGTCATAATGTGTTGTGTCAGTGGGTGGACATAATGAGCAGGAAGTCTCATACCAGTTTGTTCACAAATAAATAGGCAGGAGTTTCTCCAGAGCATGGGCAATTCCTAATAAGGGAGGACAAACCTGTGTGTCAAGTCCTCAGTGTTGTTGCATATAACTATGAATCTGGTCATACAAAGAGTGAAGCCAGGGGTCACCGTGGGAACTGAGGGAAAGGGGAGGGAGGAATAGAATAGATCAAACAAGGGGTATTTATTGGACAATGGAAGTGTTCTATATAATCTTGCAATGATAGACACAGGCCATGTTAAATATCATGAAAATTTACCAAAATGTATGGTTTAATGTGGAATCCATAATGTAAGCCACTGACCATGTTTAGTAGCTATGTTTCACTATTTTTATATCAGTTATAACAAAGGTACCATCCATATATAAAAATGTATTAATATAGGAAGGGAGAAAAGGGGAGGATGTTGAGTATATGAGAGTCTCCCGTATTCTGTATGTGCCTTTACTGTGACCTAAAATTCTTTAAAAACAGACTGAAAAATGGTAAGACACTGGGGAATAAATGGAAGAAAATGTCACTGTACAGACAGGACACCAGATATTGCAGTGATGAAAGGCAAAATGTCAAAAAAAATTTTAAAACATTTTTCATTATTTTTAATATCCCAATCTTTTAATTTAATTTTATTTTCAGTTTTTAAAAAATTTTATGTATTTTATTTCTTATAAATAAACTAATCATTGTCATTTAATTTTCCTATTAATTGTATTTGGCCATTTTATTTGCCTCATTTTTGAAGAAGCTTTGGATCACAGAAGGGTTACAACTGGGACAGAGGAGGATCATTGGTGTGGGGTGTCAGTGATGGGGGATACATGGGAGGAAGTTCACCTGGGCATACATATAATCTATATAAAAATGTTCCAATTTTTGTGGGGCATTGTCATAGTAGGTGAAGCCTCACACAATAACCAATAGAATATTGAATTTCCATCCTGGAGAGCTCTGCTATGTTCTCTAATGGAGCAGCAACCATCCCTCAAGTGCAGGGGCAATGACTGGTGAAGGAGAAAGATTCGCTGATGGGCCCTTCATATTGAAGACTATGCTTATGAGGTTTTGGTTTTGAAATTGAAACAGCCTATTTTTGTGGGAAGCCTAAGAGTTGCCTCCTGAGAGCCTCCTTGTTGCTCAAATGTGGCCTCTCTCTAAGCCAAACTCAGCATATCAATACCTTCCCACCAGCATGGGACATGACTCCCAGGGATGAGACTCCCTGTCACTTAGGGATTACTACCAAGCACCAACTAGCAATACAACTTGGAAAAGACCTCAAATAAAAGGGGGAAAGGTAAAGACAAATGAGTTTATATGGCTAAAAGACTTCAAAGTGAGTTGGGAGGCCATTCCAGAGGTAACACTTATGCACATCTCAGCAGGATAGACTGCCAAAGTGGATACTACACCAAATAGTGGGGTCACTGAGAGCTCTGGAGACAACCATGTCCTATGGTCAGGGAAGTTAGCTCTGGAGTTTGGTGCCTTGACAGTGGGCCCTACTTTGGAGCTCATGCTTTTAAGAGTGAGAGTTGTACTCAATTATGTCTTCCCTATATATGACTCATCTGTCCCTTCTATTTAAACCTATATTTGGTGCTGGAGTTTATAGGTGTACATACAAGAGACTCAAGTCTTTGGGCTATTCATGTGCCAGCTGAGCCCAGAACCTCAGCAGAATTTCAACATTTATTCTACAGCTCATTTGATTCACCCAGGAAAACTGACAAGGTGATGGTGATGGACAATGACCATCCCAAGGAACAGAGAGAGTCTGCAACTGCAAGCAATATAGTCCCATCCATCTGCTTCTTGGGATCTAAGCCCACTCTCTATTAGAGGTGGAGTGGGCATCACCATCCCAGAATACTCAGGATTGGGAAATGAACTATGGACTAAATTAGAATTATTGATATTCTACCATAGACATATTGTGATTCTAGCAATGAGAGAACTTACAACACTGATGTGGAGCCAGTCATGACTGGAGAATCTGGAGGCAGGGAGATGGTAAAAAATTTGTAATATTAGAGCCTTTTTGGGACTTGGGTATCATCCTGAATGACAATGCAATGACAGATATAGGCCATTTCATATCATCACATAACATGCAGAACTGTGTGGGAGAGAGTGTAAACTACAATGTGAACTCTGGTACATGCTTAAAGGCAAAGCTCCAGGATGCATTTATTACTTGCAATGAATGTGTCACAGTGATCAAGGATGTTTATGTGGGAAGGTGTGGGAGGTGTAGCATATGGGAATCCCTATATTTTTTGTGTATTTATGTAATCTAAATATATTTTAAAAAAATAAAAAAAAATTATAAAACAAACAAAAAGTGGGCAAGTGATTTGAACAGACACTTCTCCAAAGAAGAAATACTATGGCTAAAAAGCATATGAAAAGATGCTCAACATCACTAGCTATTAGGAAAATGCAAATCAAAACTGTAATGAGATGCCATCTTACACCCATTAGACTGGTGGCCATTAGAAAAACAGAGGTCTACAAGTTTTGGAGAGGATGTGGAAGAATGGGAACACTTATTCATTGCTGATGGGAATATAGAATGGTCCAGCCATTGTGGTGGGCAGTTTGACAGTTTCTCAAAAAACTAACTATAGATCTGCCATATGACCCAGCAACTCCATTCCTGGGTATATAACCAGAAGAGCTGAAAGCAAGGACTTGAACAAATATATGCAAAAAAAAAATGTTCATAGTGGCATTATTCACTATTGCCAAAAGTTGGAATCAACCCAAATGCCCACCAACAGATGAATGGATTAAAAAATGTGGTATATGAATACAATGGAATATTACTTAGCTATAAGAAGGAATACAGTACTAACACATGGGATAACATGGATGAATCTTGAGGACCTTATGTTGAAAGAAGCAAGCCAGGTATTGAAGGATAAATATTACATGGTCTTTCTGATATGAATTAAGCAAATCAAGCTGACTCAGGGAGCTAGAGTCTGGAAAATAGGTTTACAGGAAATAGGAAGGGAGAAGAAGTTTGTGGGCCAATGCCCATGATAAGGTAGAAGTGAGTAGTTGTGCAGTGAAGAGAAATGATAGAGGTGTAGGGATAATATTGGGTTGGGTGGTGCAAGCTTGACAGGGGTGTAGGTTGGGGAGGATGGGTTGGATGATCCATAGAACTGTTTGGAGTGTTGGTGAACACAGGATTTGTGGCTATGTGGGTGAAACTCCATTGTTGAGAAAACTCTTATGGCAATATGAAAAGGATAGGTTACTGGTTTAGGGTGTTGAATTGGGGGGCACTTGGGACAGGACATGCCTGGGATAGTCCTCTAAAGAATGTGCAAGTGATCATTTTGTCATAGTGTGGGGGAAGACTCACATAATGAGTGGGAAGGAGTTTGACTCCCATGCTGTGGAGGCCTGATATGTGCTCAAACAGAGGGGAGGGTGTCTCTTAAGAGCATGGGCAGTTCCCAATAGTGGAGGACAAACTAATGTGTCCAACCCTCAGCATTGTTGCAAGTATCTATGAATCTTGTCCATCAAGGAGTGAAGCCTGGTGGCTGCCATAGGCCTGAAGAGAGGGGCAGGGGGGAATAGAATAGATGGAACAGGGGGTATTTAAGGAGCAATCTAAGTGTTCTGCATGATCTTGCAATCATGGATACAGGCCATGTTATATTTCATCAAAAAATTATAAAAGTGTGTGGTCTAAAATGTAAACCCTACTGTAAACCATTGACTATGGTTGGTAGATATGTTTCAATATTTATACATCAGTTGTAACAAATGTACCATTCACATGTGAAAAGATTATTAATAAGGAAGGGGGGAAAGGTGGAGGATGTTGGATATATGGGAGTCCCCTCTGTACTGTATGTAGCTTTACTGTGACCTAAAACTTCTTTGAAGACAATATAAAAAAGAAAGCAAGACATTGGGGAATATATAGAAGAAAATGCCAATGTACATACAGGACAACTGATATTAAAGTAGTGAAAGGCAAAGCACAAAAATAAATTTTAAATTTTTAAATTATTTTTTTAATATTTTTCATTTTTAAATACCTCATTTCTTTAACTGTAATTTAGTTTCAGTTTCTCTAAATTATTATGTATTTTATTTATTGTGTTTAAACCTATCATTATTATTTCATTTTCCTATTAATCAGATTTGGCAATTTTATTAGTCAGGGTTATCCCAGGAAACAGAATCAACAGAGATATCTGTCAATAATATGAGATTTTATAAGAGTCTCTCATGTGAACCGTGGGGATGCACAAGTCCAGGTTCCACAGACAGGCTGCAACCCAGGGGCTCTGATGAAAGTCCAGTGAAAGGTCCTTGATGAATTTCTGGAAGAAGGTGGCTGTCCAAAGATGAGCTGGGAAATTCTCTCTGAATGCTGAAATCACTTCTCCTTTAAGGCATTCAACTGATTGGATAAATGCATCACCCATTGCTGATGCAATCTCCTTGATTGACGCAGATGTAATCAGCCATCCATGCAGTAAACTCACTGGTAATTGAAGTTCATAAATGCTCTTGTATTACAATTAGCCCAGTGCTTGCTGGACCAAACACCTGGACATAATTACCTGGCTGAGTTGACACATTGGCCTAACCATCACAGTCCACCCCTTGTCAACTCAGTAACCATACTTAGTCTCTAAGTAAAAACAATAACAGACAAGCATACATATATATTTCCACCTAACAATGTTCAACTCCCCTGTGTACAATCAGAAATGCATTAATTCCCCATAGAATAGGGTGAAAGTCCTTGGGTAATATGCACTCTTAAACTTGATTTCCTTAAATATTATGACATGAAATTAATACAACTTTTCATATGATAGGGGAAAAGGTTGGGGAAGAAAACAAAGAAATTCATTTTGTGTACATATACAATCATACTCATAATGAAACAAGGAAGAAGGGAACATGACTATTACAGTCCTCATTTCTGTAACTGGTCATGTGGCCAAAGTTCATATTTATCACTACCTTCTTCCACTACCCATTCCATGTTCCCTTTACCTTCAACAAGCACTTCAGCTGGCTGTGATTCTTTGCCTGGTGGGGTGACCCAAACTTTCATTCCTAAAGATTCTGGGCCATTGTTAGTCCTGATTGAATTGGTTTCGTACAATTTTCCATTGACTTTAATCACAGGGCATGGCAGTACTAGGAGATGCCCTAGAGGATCTCCTGCATTCCAGGCAAAGTCTTCTTTACTCCCATTATGTAGATGTAGTCCTATTTCCCCTTGATAGTCAGGATCAATCACCCCAGCCATTACAGCGATTCCCTTCTTTGCCTGTTGATTCCCAGGTAAGAGGAGCCCAAAGTGACCAGGTGGCAGTCTTAACTTCCAGTTCAATGGAATCATTGTTGTGTTCCCTGGTGGCAGCACTCCTCCTTTTGGGGCAAAAACCTGTAGACCAGCAGAGCTTAAAGTTGCAGGGACAGGAAGCAAAAATTAATGGTATTCTACTATAGACTTGTAATTCTAGCAAAGGAAAAATTATATCATTGATGTGCAGACAGTGGACACTGGAGGTGCTGTAGTCAGTGAGTTGCAATAGGGGGCATTTTCAAGACTTGGAATTGACATGAGTGACATTGCAGTGACAGATAGATGCCATTATATATCTTGCCATAACCTACAGAATTGAGTGAGAGAGTATAAACTACAAAGTAAACTATCATCCATGCTTAGTGGCAATGCTCCAGAATGTGTTTGTCAATTGCAATGAATGTATTACACTAATGAAAGAAATTGTTAAAGTGGGGGAAATTGGGAGGTGTGGGGAGTGGGGCATATTGGAATACCTTATATTTTTTATGTAACCTTTTATGTAATCTATGTCTCTTTTAAAAATAAATTAAAAAATATGTTAAAAAAGATCCCCAATACAATTACTCCTGTTCTAATTTAAAAAGCCAAAGTTTATAATTGAAATATGTTCTTTGTCATTGTCATATTGCATTTTCTTTAGAGCAATGAGCAATTGTTCACACAAATTTGCAACTAGAAAGAGAAACCAAAATAATAAAATTATTAATATTTTTAATTCCACCTAAAAAATTAAAGTATATATGTATGCAATTGAATTAAGTTAGTATCAAATATGTATGCTATATAATTAGACCATTACTTTTTTGTTTTCATTTTTACCTTTATTTTTAAAGAATTTTAGCTTACAGAAAAGTTTCATTGAATATATTGGAGATTCCCATATACCAGAC
>JAKSZT010054452.1:703995-720151 GCA_026826555.1 Tolypeutes matacus
AAAAAAAAAACATTCAGTGTTAGTACTCACAATGAATTTCTTACTTCAGCCATATATATTTTTTTGCATTAATGTATGTCATATATTGTTTTTTCTGTTTTTGTCTTTTTAGTTGTTTTTAAACTCTCCTCCAACTCTCTCTCCCTTGTTTTTGCCTTTCAACTTGTAGAACTTCCTTTAGTAGTTTTTGAAGTGCCAGTTTCTTATTGACATACTCTCTTAATTTCTGTTTATCTGTGAATAGTTTGAACTCTCCATCATTTTTGAATGCCAGTTTTGCTGGATAGAGAATTTGTGGTTGTAAGTTTTTTCTTTTAATACTTTGACTATGTCATACCATGGTCTTCTTGCCTCCATGGTTTCAGGTGAGAAGTCAGCACTTAATCTTATTGTGCTTCCCTTGTATGTATGGTTCTCTTGTCTCTTGCTGCGTTGAGTATTTTCTCTTTGTCTTGAGCATTGGAGATTTTGACAAGTATATGTCTTGGAGTTGGCCTGTTGGGATTTATACTGTTTGGGCGGTGCTGTGCTTCCTGGATCTGCACATACATCTCTCAATAGGGTTGGAAAGTTTTCAGCCATTATTTCCTTCAACACTCTTTCTGTTTCCTTTCCCTTCTCTTCTCCTTCTGAGATGTCCATACTGCATATGTTTGTGTGTTTTGTGTTGTCAGTTAAATCCCTGAGTCCCTGCAGGATTTTTTTCAATTTTTTTTTTTTTTTTTGTCTATCTGTTCTACTATCTGTTTGATTTCAGATGTATTGTCTTCCTTTCTTCTGCCTGTTCAAATTTGCTGTTATGTGAATCCAGCATCTTTTTGGTTTCTTGGATTGTGCCATTGATCACCATCATATCCATTATCTTTTTATGTATGTTTAAAATTTCTTCATTATGTTCTCCCAGGGCCTTCTTTATATCCTTAATCTCTTCCTTCACTTCATTGAATTGGTCCATGATATTTGTTTGGAAAGCTTTCATTAGTTGTTTGATGTTCTGCATCTCTTCCTGGTTTTTAGTTTGTTCATTGGACTGGTCCATGTTTCCTGTTTCTCAGTGTAGTTTGTAATTTTTGTTGCCCTCTAGTCATCATTTTATATTGATGGGTTTGTTCAGTTGATTAGCTTCTCCTCTCTTCTCTAGAGTATTATTTAGCTGGTGATTCTGTGTGTGTGTTAAGTTTTCTCTTTGACACTTTTTCTTCCTATTTTATTTCTTTGCTTCTTTCTATGTTCCCTTGAAGACAAAAGATTAGGGCCAGAGGAATCAAAAGATGTGAGCAAGGAAGAAGGGTAATAGTAATATTGATAAAAATTAGAAGAGGGGCCAAATAAGACTTAGTGAAATGAATATTTAATTCAGGTAGGCGGTGTAGAGTAATAGGGAAAAAAGTGGAGTACCTACAATGGACTTGGAAACCAAATAGAGGAATATATATATAATGATTTAGAAGGCTAGAAAGATGAGAAGGGAGAGAAAGAGTAAAGAAAGGGCTGAAAGGAAAAAGTTAATATTAATTTTTAAAAAAGAAGAAAACAAAATAGATAGAATAGAAATTGACACCCTTAAGTTGTGGGCAAATGAAAAAATGAGGTGTATAAGAACCACAACAGAAAACAGAAGACAGAAAGATGAAGGAAGGATAAGAGATAGCTTGGGATACAAAATCAATATAGACAGAGAATGGGAAATCACTGAAGAAGAAGCACAGCAAAGAAGAGACAAGCTAGAAGCACTTAATTTTTTTTAAAAATGAAAGGGAAAAGAAAGGGGGGAGGAAAGAGGAAAGAAAAGCAAGAGCCAACAAATAAACAGAGAAAAACCAAACAACCACACAGGCAAGCAGCCAAACAAAGCTAAGGTGGAACAGTGTCCCTTCTAGGGTCCTTGTGGAACCTCTCAGCCTGCTTGTGTTTATCAATCAATTTCCCTGCAGGGTTCTATTTGCAGGTTTTATAGCAGATTTTAGCTATTAAACTAAATTTAAAAGATGAATTCATTTTTCATTTTTTAAAGTGACTATCTTCTTTTTTTTTTTTTTTTTTCCTTTTTGGCAAAATATGGGACCCAAAACAAGTCCTCTTCTAGACCACCCCCTTCATCATGGGGGACCCTAACTAGGCTCATGGAAACTAATCAAGCACTTCACTCTTCCTGGCCTCCCCAGGGGAGCTAAAGCTCTGATGCTTGTCAGTGCAGAGTGATACAATTGGCTGACTCTGCCCCCTCTGGAGCTGAGTCTCAGTGTCACTGGGCTTCTGGGTAAATGAGGCTTCCTCCGTAGATTTGCCTCTCCCCTCAGCTTGGCACTGCTTCAAGCTGACTTATCTGCTCCCCAAAACTATGAGGGGGTCCAGGCTGCCAAGTCAATGGTAAAGAATCCCCTCTCCACCTTCTGTCAGAACCCTCCCTCTCTCAGAGAATGCCCCCTACCCCAGCTTGGCTGGGTTTGGGGCTTATCCCTGGGCAGCTAGGTAAATCAGCTTCCTCAGCAGATTTACCCCTCCCCTCTGCCAGGTGTTGATTCAATCCAGCTATTTTGTTCACCCAAGTTGCAAGGGGTTTCAGGCAGCCAAATCCATAGAAAGGAAAGCCCTCTCACCCCTTTGCCAGAGCCCTCCTAATCTTGGAGAACACTCCCTCTCACCAGGCCCTGTCACCGAGTTGCTGGGCAGGAGTCATGGCCCAAACCAGCCTTTTTCCCTAAGGGTGGGACCCAGCCATCTGTATTAACCACCACAGGCAGGCTTAAAACTCACAAATCTCTACCGATCAGTCCACGCTGCTGATCTGCACAGATAGATGTCCCAAGCTTCTCACTCCATGAGCCCACAGCACAGACCCCTGAGCAGGACCTTGTCCACAATCTGCCATCCTCAGGGAACTAGTCAGTGAGTGCCCTCCTAAACTGATGCCATCTTGCCTCTCCTCCCCCATTCAGTTTGAATCAGTAGTATCTTGTGGATAAAGCCATGGCTCTGACTCAGAACCTGGTGTGAGTACAGGAAGTGTCACTTCCCAACTGTGAAGTCTCTGCAAATGTGACTCCTCTTTCCCTAAATTTCTTCATATAGAAAGCAGAGACATGTGAGATAATGACTGTGCAGTCTTGGCATGTTGCAGGGTTATAGTATCTGGCTGAGCAAGATATAGTTGACGAGGTTCAATTTGGGAACTTCGAGGTATTCATCCTGCTGGAAAGGAAGCTCCCTTCTGTCTTCACCACTGTCTACCCAGAGTCCAGCACACTGCCTGACACAGAGTAGGGATGCCAAAAGTATTTGTTGAATGAAGACAGTTTCTCAAGCCCTTATTAAAGTAGCTCAAACATGTGGATCAAGTTGGAAATGAATAAAAGTCAGCTATTTTTATCATTTTGAATCCTTAATTATCTATAGGCTGCCAAAATAGAGGTGAATCAAAAAGCTTCAAACTGGTTCAATAATTTTGTGTATAAAGATTTATATAGGGCAGTAATGGGGTGGGGTTGGTAAGCAGGGGACTTGGAAGGGCCTAAAAGGATCTAAGAACTGTGGGACAGGGAGGAGCAGGCTCCAGGTTGGCACAGAGTAGGGATGTGTATGGACCTTTGGCAAAATTTAATGATGAATGAAGCCTTCCCAATCACCTACCACCAGAGATGCCATCCCCATGTGGGTCACTTGAAATATGTTGCTGTATGGTCAGGTTATGTGGAAAAAACTTGATGGATTGCTCCATGCAAGCTCATCACGGACCCAAAAAGAGGAGTGAGGGATGAAGAACTTCATTTTTCTATCTATAATTGTTGACCTCATGTGCTTGGTAGCAGAAACATAATTTTTCCCTTGTGGAGGCCCCTTCTTGTCCCAAAGTGTGGAAGAGGAATTTCAGGCCCGACTCATAGATGTCTATCTGGACATCACAGCTCATTTGTTGCACATTCAATGAGAGAAGTACATGCTGTTCTCACTGCAACCCTTCCTAGCACTATTCCTCATATCATCCTACCCAGACCCCTCTCATCTCTCCCCTTCCAAGCCATGTACACCACTTCTGGGGAAGGAACATGTCGGGAGACCCATGCAGGAACATCAGAAGCAGGTAACATGTCTGAAATCAGAACTCAGGCAGGAGACACTTCCCATATCCAAGGCCCTCTCTACAGACACTTGCCCTATTGCAAGGGAGACAGAGGGACATCCAGGTGTGGAGCTGTCTAGGGAGATCCCACTGCTTCATGCTCCATCTACCTCTCCTTAACCTTTGGGGTGCTAATGCCTCCACCTGGGGAAACCTTCAAGGGAGTCCCTGCCTATTCTTTACTGCCTGCCAACAACCCCTTGACCCCACAGGGTGACCCCAGTTCTCCCTCCCCAGACTTTTGCTGAACTTATATCTTGCTCAGGTTCTTCCATATTCAAAGGTGACCAAATGCAAGGATCAGTCCCGGCCAGGAAGCTTTGCACAGGAGTGTGATGGGGAGACACAGTGAGGATGCCTACCTAGTCTTTAACCTTCCATGTGCCTTGTAAATGGTCCTTCCCAAGGGACATTCTTCCTGGATTCTTGTGTAGCTCCTCTTTCTCCTGGAACAAGATCCAGTTTGCTGATTTCCTCTCCACAGTCTAAGCATAGGTTCCTCCACATCCTGTACTCTCTGAAGGCCATACTTGAGGAAGGGAGCATCAAGTTGAGCCTCATATTGAGTGCTAGACCTGCTACTTGCAAACTAGAACCATCTGGGGGAGAGAGGTCAATGCACTGTGCTAAGGACCCTCTGATCATAGTGCAAATCTATGCAAGCTCTAGGTGCTTAGGAAATTTTATTAACCAATTCCTATGGATAATGAGGCTTGTATGGTGTAAATGATGGTGACATGTTGGGGCTGTTGTGATAAAGTTGAAATCAGCTTTGCAGGGAACTTGATCACTGCTTATTTTTATAAATCAAAATCAATCTCTACTAAAGCAGTTGGTTCAGTTAGGAATTTGAGACATAGCTGAAGATTACTATTAATCTAAATACATTTTTTTAATTGATCAAATTCTTAAGTCATTGAAATTCCATTGCACTGTCTATCATGTGAAATATTTAATTGTCAGAGATAAAAAATATGCATTGATTGAATCAGCTGAAGAACACTAAGTTATTTTGATAATTATAGAGAACCCAGTGACTGTTTGCAAAGGTAAGAACCACTTTAAATTAATAAAGGCCCACTTCTCACGTGTTTTATAAGTTTTTCCCATATTTTCTGAGGTTTATTTCTAATATAAATTGCTGGGGTTTTTTGTTTTTTTTTTAAACAATTTGTTGAAGTATATCATTCATACATGAACATACATAAACTATAAGTGTTCAGTAAACATTGTGAACTTACAAAGCAAACATGCATAACATCATACAGGGCTCCCACACATCACCCCACCACAAGTACTGTGCATTGTTGTGAATCATTTGTTAACAAATTATGAAAGAGCATTGTCAAAATATTACTACTAACTATAGTCTGTATCTTACTCCCCTTTACATTTTTTAAAGGATTTATTTATCTATTTATTTACTTTTATCCATTTTTACCCCCACACACAGTTTTTGCTGTTTTTGTGTCTGTTCACTGGGCAACTCTCTTTGTCCATTTCCTGCCCTCTCTTCTCATCTCTCTCCTCCTGTCCTCACTGGGACTCAATCCTTGGAAACTCCGATGTGGGAAAAAGACATCCTACCACCTGTGCCACCCTAGTTCCTAGTTTTTCAGCATGTCTCATCTTGGCTCTCCCTTGTGTCACCCTCCTGTTATGTCATTGTGTTTCTGTGTGGCTTGCCGGGCCCAATGGTGCACCCATGTGTGGGTCCCAGTGGCACACCTGCGTATTGGGCCTGGGGGCTCACCTGCTCACAGGGCCTGGGAGATTCACCCAAGCATGGGATCTGGTGGCCAATGTGCCCTCTATATTTTTCTTTTTTTATTTTTACTGGGAGGTCCTGGGTATCAGACCCAGGTCTCTCCATATGGGAGATGGATGCCCAACCATCCGAGCCACATCCGCCCCCCTGCTATATTTCTTAAGGTTGACTAAAGATACCTAGAGTTACAGTCTTTTCCCATACATGATGGTCATATAATAAATCAG
This sequence comes from Tolypeutes matacus, assembly GCA_026826555.1. Lineage (NCBI taxonomy): Eukaryota > Metazoa > Chordata > Mammalia > Cingulata > Chlamyphoridae > Tolypeutes > Tolypeutes matacus. The sequence continues at coordinate 710,111 of JAKSZT010054452.1, forward strand.
GCATAGTTTATCACCAGCATTCTAAAAATCAGACCTAGGGAGAAAAACTAGGTCTGGGGACATATGCATGGTTTCTAATATAGCAAATGTTTAGCATACACTGCTTATCACAAAATCAGGACATCAAGAATATTCACATGCTAGGTTTTCTTTGCTTATATTATTGTCACATGCCAAACACCAGGCATGTAATAAGGATACCACCAACAGATACCCAGTTAATCCATTTTGAACATTTTGGTCACCCAGGGGAGACTGCAGGCTGTGAAGAGCTCACTGTACCATCACCCAAGCTGGCTGCAATGTACCTAGCTCCACATCCTTCTCAGAACATCCTCAGGGGTGATGTGATGCCTGCCCCAGAGCTGGGGCCTACTCTGTTGAGATGCTAAGGTATGAGGCTGGGCCTGTGGACACTTACAGTAACCCCTCCTTGTAATTCCAATGCACCATCTGATGCAGTCCAAAGGGCAGGTCATTGTGTCTCCAGGAGTCTATGGGAACTCATCATTTTGCTGACCCTTAAGATCGGTGTGACTAAAAATCTCATCTTATCAAGGTTGATATCTTCAGTGGCAAGTCCTATTGACAGCATACACCCTTGATAGGATGTGATGAGAAGGTCATGTTCCCCCTGGATTACTCCTCCCAAACCAACAAACTCAGTCTAATCAAAATAAGAACATCAGACAAATTTCCAGAGTGGGGCCTTCAACAAAGTCCCTGACTGGTCCTCCTACAATGATCAAGGTCATCAAATGAGGATAGTCTCAGAAACCATCAGTGCCAAGCAGAGCCCATGGGGACATGACACCTAAATGTCATGTGGTGATCAGAATGCATGCTGAGATAGAAATGGGACACTTGGGAAAACTGAGGAAATCTGAATAATATTAAGACTTTAGTTAACAATAACTATCAATATTGGCTCTTTAATTGTGACAAATGTTCCATACAAATTCAATGTTAACTGCAAGTAGCTGGGTGTGGGTTACACAAGACCATGAAGTATTACTTTCTCATATTTTTGTAAAACTAAAACTGCTGTAAGGAGTGAATCGGATTCATGCAACATTTGCTGTTCACAGGTCCTTGTCTGGGTCAGCAGAGCTAGACATGCCAGGCTCAGATGAAATTGGTGAACTGATTGACCTTAGCTATAGACCTAGGAGCCTCTTCCCTTGGTCTCAGGTCTCTGGCTTGTCCCTTCCCTTCCTTAGGTCCTGGCCCATCCCATTCCTGGAGACTGCACCTGAAGGACCTGTGTTTACCTCTGGCTGTAGGTAATTGCTCCCTGTGGTCACTCCTTCTCCTTGCCCTCTGCTTGCTCCCCAGTGGCCTTGGTTTCTACCTTGAGCAGATGGGCTCAATTTAATGGTCAGTGAAAAACAAAGGAGACACCAAACAGAAGGAATTGGGGTTTTATCCACAAGGTTCTATATCCTCTCTAATGAGGGTAAGGATATTATTTATCTTTCAGAAAATATGATTCTTTTCAATTTAGATAGGAAGCAATTTGTGGCCCATCCTTTATATTCCTTGACTTTTAGACTATCTTTCCTCATTTTACTTTCAATGTTTCTGAAATTATAGCTTGGTTTTAAAACTGACAAGTTTTACAATGAATAACTAGCCCCTGCAATCTTTTAACTCCTGTCTTTTACTATTTCAGTTTGAAATGCTGAAGAGCCCAGAGACTCTCCCTCCAAGCTCCTTGGTTCTGCTGATTACAGCACCATCTGTGCAGCACATAGGTAAGAGGGAAAGACAGTGCCTGGGATATTGACTTTATTGGTCAATTGACTTTATAGGTCAAGGTCATTAAATTAATCATCTCTGGCTGTACAAGCTGGAAGTGAAAAGGTTGAAATTATACAAAACGCTTTCTCTGATCATAACAGAATGGAACTGGAAATAAATAATGGACAGAAAATGGAAAATTCGTAAATATATGGAGATTAAAGAACACACTCTTAGATAACCAGTGGGTCAAAGAAGAAATTGCAAAAGAATTAAGCAAATATCTTGAAATGAATGAAAATGAGAACACAACATGTCAAACCCTGGGGGAAACCACAAAGGCCATACTGAGAGGGAAATTTATAGCCCTCAATGCTTATCTTTAAAAAGAAGAAAGTGTTAAACTTGAAGTTCTAACTGCAGACCTGGAGGAACTAGAAAAAGAACAACAAACTAATCCCAAACCAAGGTGAAGGAAGGAAATAGTAAGAATCAAACAAAAATTCTGGAGAGAATCAACAAAACCAAAAGTTGTTTCTTTGAGATCAACAAAATTGACAAACACTTAGCTAGACTGACAAAGAAAAAAGAGGGAAGGTGCAAATAAATAAAATCAGAAATTACAAAGGGTTCAACTGTCACATGAATGGACAAAAGATTTAAGTCCCTGGGACGTATATTTAACAAGTATAGTGCTTATTACAAGTTCAAATAAAAGGGGCAGAAGATCCATGTGTAAGCAAACTATAAATGAGTATAAGACCATTGCGCTGGAGAGCATAAATTCCAGAGTAAAGAAGGCCCACTGACAGGGTGCCACATTCCTGAGCTTGCCTGCCCTGCTTATAGTGTCTGGATGTCTCTAGAGCACTCAGGAATCTAAAGCTTCTTCAAAAATAAAAATAATTTTTTTAAAAAAGAAAAGAGAGAGTGGACATTAACACAGACCATGAGAAATAATAGAGATCATAAGAGGACAATATATGATCAACTGTATGCCAAAAAGTAGACAATGTAGACAAGATGGACAAATTCCTAGAAACACTTGAACAACCCACTCTGACACTAGAATAGAAGACTTTGACAAAGTAATCACAAGTGAAGAGATTGAAACAATCATCATAAAACCCCCAAAGATGAAAAGCCTGGGTCCAGTTGGCTTCACAGGTGAATTCTGCCAATCATTCAAAGATGATCTACTACCAATCTTCCTCAAGCTCTTTTGAAAATTTGAACAGGAAAAAGTGCTACCAAACTCCTTCTATGAAGCCAAATTACCCTAATACTGAAACCTGATAAAGATAGTATAAAAACAGAAAATTACAAACCAAAATCTCTAATGAATATAGATGCAGAAATCCTCAAGGAAATACTTCCAAGCTGAATCAAAAAGCACATTAAAATATTTATATTCCATGATTGTGGAAGTTTGAGATTATTTATGAACCCCTAAAAAACATAAGGATTCTATTTGTAAAGTGGTCTGTTTCTCTGGACATGATTGTTTTAGATGCAATTGAGATGTCTTTGATTAAATTATGTTAAGATTAAGGCTTTTGATTCTACCATGTGAGAAGGATGTAACTAAGGTTAAGTCCCTACACCCTTGGTGGGCTGATATAAATGAGCACTCACTCAAGAAGACACAGAAGAAGATACACAGGAAGACAGAGCTCCATCACCATGGCAGAAGAGAGAACTTCAATCATGTGACCCTGGGAAGACAGATGAGCCATTCACCTGATAGTTTTCAGCTAAGCCCTGAGAGAAACAAGCCCTATGCCAGCCTATACCTGAGAGAAAGGAAGGCTGAGCCCTTGCAGAGATTGTCCACCATCTTGCTTCAACATGTGGCAACTGACTTGGGTGAGAAAGTACTTCATATGATACCTTGAGTTAGAAACTTTAGGGCCTTGTAAATGTAAGATTTTACAAATAACTACACTTTATAAAAGCCAAGAGATTTCTGACTCTTTGCATCAGCACCCCTATGGCTGACAAATACAGAATTCAGTACCAGGAGCAGGGTAAAATCTGATATAATTACCAAAAAGACTGGAACAGTTTTATAAATGGGTAAGTGGCATTTTTTTTTTTGGAGGAATTGTGAGATACTTGATGGAAAAGACCTAGACTGCTTTGAAGAGACTGTTAGTAGTACTATGGAGCTGAAAGTTATTTTTGGTAAGGCCTCAGAAGAAAATGATGAAACAACTACTGGAAACTGGAGGAAAGTCAATCATGTTTTAAAGTTGCAGAGAACTTAGCAAGATTGACTCCTGATGTTATACTAAAGGAAGAAATTGAAAATCATGAACCTGAACATTTAGCTGAAGAGCTTTCCAAAGTAAACTCAGAGAATGCTGCTTGGTTTCTCCCTTCAACTAATACCAAAATGCTAGATGAAAGAGTTAAGCTGAGAACTGAATCATTGGGCAAAACCAGAAACTGATTCCAGAGAATCCAAGCCTCTGGAAATCAAGCCCCTAGTTGATAGTGCCTTATTTGAGAATTAACTAAACTTGGAACTTGTAAGTCAGGATTGAAAATGCAGTTATCCAGGAAAGCCGTGTGGAAAATCTTACTGTCTAATATCTTGGACCCCTACTTCCAGCTTGCTAAACCAACAAGCTTTTGGTGAGATCTGTATGAACATAACCACTGTCAGCCTGGACTAAAAGGGGCATGGAAGGGAGAGATGAAAGGGAAAATGGCTTTAAGAGGAAAACAATGGAAGTAGTGGTCTTGAATTAAGACATCTCCTTGGCCAAGAGAGGGATCCCATTCATGTTTATATAGAGGGTATCCTGGCATTTGAAGAGATTGGATGTTCCAACCTGCTCTTTGGGGATAGTTTTGCTGATCCAGGCTACAAAGAGGGTGAAGCACATTCACCATGGGTTGGGGAGAGTGACATCAACAGCCCATTTTTCTGAGAGGGTGAGTCTGCTCCCCATAGATTGGGGAATGCCAGATCACCACCTCACTTTTTTGAGAAGGTTCGGACTGTATGCCAAAGAATAGGGAGAATGTTGCCACCAGTGCACTGTGCTAAGGGGTTTAGGACTGTACCCTAGAGTTTGGAGAAAGGGTGACAAGCACCCCAACATTCTTGGAGGGTGACATCTCAAGCTTGGTCACAACTCAGATGCTTCATGTGTGTAGAACCAAGAGAATGGCAATTGGCTAAGCCTATGAAAAGGATAGGCCCCCATGAGACACCAAGGAGAAGAAATCATCATCTTGAGAATGACTCTCAGACTTTGAAATCTAAAGGAGTATACCGTGCAGGTTTTCAGAATTGTTGAGGACAAGTGACTCTGTTTTCCTTCCCAAATTCTCCTTATGTTAATGCAAATGTTTATCCTATGTCTGTCACTTTGTATATTGGAAGCAGAGAAATTGTTTTGTAAGTACCACGGGCCTACAGCCAGAGGGGACTTTGCCCCAAGACAAATTGTATTTCAATAAACTAATTGAGATATGTTTTTGTACATAGCATTGTTACTGATTTAAGGTTTTTAGAATATTGTAATATCTTTTCAGGATTCAAACAGTGGAGTATGGCAGTTTAAGGTTATTTATGAGTCCCAAAAAAAACTGGTCTGTTCTGCTAGGCATGATCCCCTCTGATTGTATTAGATTCAACTGAGATGTCTTTGATTAGATTATGTTAAGATTAGGGTTTTGAGTCTACAATGTCCATAAGGTATATCAGGTTATGTCCTACCCCCTTGATAGGCTGATATAAATGGGCACTCACTCAAAAAGACACAGAAGAATATACACAGGAAGAGAGAGAGCACCATCACCATGGCAGAGGAGAGAACATTGACCATGTGGCCCTGAAAAGACAGATGAAGCATTCCCTTGATAGATTGCAACTGAGCCCAGAAGGAAACAAGCCCTGTGCCAGATTGTAGCTAAGAGAGGAAAGGTGAACCTTCACAAAAATCACCTGCTCTCTTGTTTCAACATGTGATAACTGATTTGGGTGAGAAAATACCTCTTATGGTTACCTTAACTTGTTCTCTTTAAGACCTTGTAACTGTAAGCTTTTATCCCAAATAAGTACCCTTTATAAAAGCCAACAGATTTCTAGTACTTTACGTCAGCACCCCTTTGGCTGACTAATACAATGATCAAGTGGGTTTTATCCCAGGTATGCAAGGGTAGTTCAACACATCAAAATCAATTTGTGTAATAAATCATAGTGATAACTTGAAGAAAGTATCATGTGATCCTCTCAGTTAGTGCAGAAAATGCATTTGACAAAATACAGCACCTTTTCCTGATAACAACACTCCAAAAGTTAGGAAAAGGAAGTTTCTTCAATACAGTAAAGTGCACGTATGAAAAAACCTACAGCTAGCAATGAACTTAAGGATTAAAGACTGAAAGCATTCCTAATGAGATTAGGATGTCCATTGTCACTTTTAAATCCAATATTGTGCTAGAAGTTTTAGCTAGAGCAATTAGGCTACATAAAGAAATAAAAGGCAGCCAAAATCAAAATAAAGAGAGAAAACTTTCACTATTTGCTGGTTATAAGATCCTATGTCTAGGAAATTCTGAAAAATCCACAACTAAAACTGCTAGAATTAATAGATGAGTTCAGCAAAGGGACAGGACGCAAGATTAATATGTAAAAATCAATAGTGTTTCTATACAATACTGATATGCAATCTGAGGAGAAAATCAGAAAAAAATTCCATTTATAATGGTGACCAAAATATCAAATACTTAGGAATAAACTTAACCAAAGTCATAGATGGCCTGTATTCAGCAAACAACAAAACATTGCTAAGAAAGCAAATGAAGAAGATTTAAATAAATGGAAGGATATTCCATGCTCATGGATTGGAAGACAATATTGTTAATATGTTAATTCTACCCAAAGTAATTTACCAATTCAATGCAATCCCAATAAAAATCCCAACAGCTTTTTTTTTTTTTTTTGCAGAAATGAAAAAGCCAATAATCAGATTTACTTTGAAGGGTAAGGGGCCTAGAATACCAAAAAAAAAAAAAAAAAAAGTCTTAAAATAGAAGAAAGAAGTTAAAGCAGTCTCGTATCCTGAATATAAACGTCTTACTTAGCTACAGTGGTAAAAACATCATGGTACTATATAAAGAAAAGCAGATTGACCAACGAAACCAAATGGAGAATTCATAAATAGACTCTCACATCTACAATCAAATAATTTTTCACAAGGCTGTTAGCTCACCCAGTAGGGCCAGTACAGTCTATTTAAAAATATGGTACTGGGAGAACTAGTAAGTCTTACCCAAAAGAAAGAAAGAGGAACCCTATCTCACACCTGTTATAAAAATTAAAGAAGGGGGAGGGCCAAGATGGTGTTACTGTAGGAGGGCGCACACTGCAAGCTCCCAGAGCAAGGCGGATTGTGGACGGGGTCCTGCCCAGGGGTCTGTGCTCTGCACGTGTGGAGTGAGAAGCTTAGGACATCTATCTGCGCGGATCGGTGGCGTGGACCGAACGGTGGAGATTCGTGAGATTTGAGGCTCCGGTGGAGGTTGGCACAGGTGGCTGAGCCCCGCGGTTAGGGGAAAAAAAATAAAATTAAATAAAACTGCCATTTGGAGCCGCGGGCGGGGCGAAAAAGTTTTATTTTCTGGGGATCTGGCTACCTGGTGCCCCTTGGACCTTGTGTGAACAGAGCAAACGAGCTAATCAGCACCCGGTGAACCGGAGGGGGGATTTTGATCGGGAAATGCAGCTGATTTCCCTAGCCACCCAGGGATAAGACCCAGGCCGCTGCAGAGCCAGGAGGAAGGGACACTTCCCAAAAAAGGGAGGGTTCTGTTGGAAGACAGGGAAGGGTATTTTATATTTTTAGACATCGATCTGGCTGCCTGCACCGCCCCATAGCTTTGGGGAGCAGATAAGCCGACCTGAAGCAGCATTAGGCTGAGAGCAGACGCGAATCTGCACTCAAACTGATTTACTGAGCAGCCCGGTGACGCTCGAGCTCGGCACCAGAAGGGGTGGAATCCGCCATCTTTAGCACTCCTCACTGACTAACATCACAGCTTCAGCTAACCTGGGGAGCCGGAAAGTGGGACGTGCTTGATTAATTTCCATGGGCCCAGCTAGGGTCCCTTCCGTAAGGGGGTTGGTCTAGAGGAGGAATTATTTTGGGTCCTGCATTTGGCTAAAAAAATTAAAATTAAAAAAAAAAAGTGAGGTCACCTCAACAAATGAAAAATAAATTCTTTTTAATTTAGTTTAATAGCTAAAAGCTGCTTCAGGACCTGCATAGAGAACCCTGTGGGGAAATTCATTGATAAACACAAGTAGGCAGGAAGGATCCACGTGGACCCTAGGGGAATCATTGACCCCCCTTAGTTTGGTTTGACTGCTTGCCTGTGTGGATCTTTGGTTTCTCTCTGTTACTTTCAGGTCTATTGCTATTATTTCCTTTTTCCTACCCCCTGCATTTTTCCTTCTATTTTTTTTTTTTTTTAAATAGGTGCAGCCAGCTTGTCGCTTCTTTGCTGGGCTTCTTATTCAGTAATTTCCCACTCGCTCTATATATTGATTCTGCATGACAAACTATCGCTTATGCTTCCTGCATCTTTCTGCCTTCTGTTTTCTGTTGTGGCTCTTAGAGACAACATTTTTTCATAGGCCCACAACTTAAGGGTGTCAATTTCTATCCCATCTATTTTGTTTTCTTCTTATTCTTTTTTCTTTTTTTTTATTAGTATTAACCTTTTCCTTTCAGATCTTTCTTTACTATTTCTCTCCCTCCTCATAATTCTAGCCTTCTAAATCACTATATATATATTCCTCCATTTGTTTTCCCACTCCATTGTCGGAACTCCATATTTTTTCCTAGTACTCTACACTGCCTACACAAGTTAAATATTCATCTCATTAAGTCTCATTTTGCCCTTCTTCTAACTTTTATCAATATTTCTATTATCCTTCTGCCTTCCTTACATCTTTTGATTCCTCAGGCCCTAACATTTTGCTTTCAAGGGAACATAGAAAGAAGCAAGGAAATAAAATAAGAAGAAAATCTGCCAAAGAGAAAATTTAACTCACACACAGAACCAACAGTTAAATAAAATTCTAGAGCATAGAGAAAAGCTAATCAACTGAACAAACCCATCAATATAATATGATGACCAGAGGGCAACAGAAAAATACAAATGACTCTGAGAAACTGGAAAACATGGACCAGTCCAATGCACAAAATAAAAACCAGGAAGCAATGCAGTACATCGAACAACTAATCAAAGCTATCCAAACAAATATCGTGGACCAACTTAAAGAACTGAAGGAAGAGATTAAGGATATAAAGAAGACACTGGGAGAACACACTGAAGAAATAGCTAACAAACCTAAAAAGGTAATGGATATGATGGCGAACAAAGACACAAGTCAAGAAATGAAAAAGACGCTGGACTCACATGGAAGCAGATTTGAACAGGCAGAGGAAAGAATTAGTGATATGGAAGACAATACAGTTGAAATCAAAGAGATTGTAGAAAAGATAGACAAAAAGATAGAAAAAATCCAGTATTGTCTCAGGGAATTAACCGACAATGCAAGACGCACAAACATACGCATTATGGGCATCCCAGAAGGAGAAGAGAAGAGAAAGGGAACACAACGAGTGTTGAAGGAAATTGTGGCTGAAAATTTCCCAACTCTTTGAGAGAGACAGAGGTGCAGATCCAGGAAGCACAGAGCACCCCAAATAGTATAAATCCCAACAGGCCAACTCCAAGACATATACTTGTCAAATTGTCCAATGATCAAGACAAAGAGAAAATACTCAAGGCAGCAAGAGAAAAGAGGACCATCACATACAAGGGAAGCACAATAAGATTAAGGGCTGATTTCTCAGCTGAAACCATGGAGGCAAGAAGACAGGGGTATGACATAGTCAAAACACAAAAAGAAAAAAACTTCCAGCCACGAATTCTCCATCCAGCAAAATTGGCATTCAAAAATGATGGAGAGTTCAAAATATTCACAGATAAACAGCAATTAAGAGAGTATGTCAAGAAGAAACCAGCACTTCAAGAAATGCTAAAGGAATCTCTACAAGTTGAAAGGAAAAAACAAAGGAGAGAAAGTTGGAGGAGAGTTAAAAAACAACTGAAAACTCAAAAAGAGAAACAAAACAACATATGACATACACTAACCCAAAGAAAAAATGACTGAAGTAAGAAACTCATTATGAGTAATAACACTGAATGTTAATGGATTACATTCACCAATCAAAAGACACAGATTGGCAGAATGGATAAGAAAATATGATCCAT
>JAKSZT010054452.1:728992-743018 GCA_026826555.1 Tolypeutes matacus
TAGAAATAAAATTCACAAGGAATGAAAAGATGTACACAGAAACCTTCAAAACTGATAAATGAAATCAAAGTATAACTAAATAAATGCAAAGACATTCATTCCTCATAGTTTGGAAGAATAAATATTGTAAAGATGTCAGTTCTACCCAATATGATTTACAGACTCAAAACAATTGCAGCCAAAATTCCAAAGCCCACCATTTTTCTTCAACACATGACAGCTCACTTGGGTGAGAATGCACCTCTTACAGTGCCTTGAGTTGGACTTTTCAGACATGGAATTGTAAGCTTTTACCCCCCCCCAAAAAAAAAAACCTTTATAAAAGTCAACACATTTATGTACTTTGCATTGGCACTGTTTGACAAACTAAAACAAGGTTCCTTTTATTTATTTTTTCTTGCATATACATTGGGTATAAAGTTTAAGACACCATTTCTTAATAGAAAATTCTGAAAATGCTTCCCTATATTTTCTTATATGAGTTTAATAGTTCTGGCTCTTGCATTTAGATTTTTGATCCACTTTGAGTTAATTTCTGCATCAGATAGAGGTCCTGTTTCATTCTTTTGCATATGGATATTTAGTTCTCCATTTGTTGAAGAGACTATTCTCTCACAATTGAATGGACTTGACAGACTTATAAATGACCCATTTGCCATAAGTGTAAGGATCTGTTTCTGAACTCTAAATTTGAATCCATTGGTTAATATATCTGTAATTGTGCCATTACCGAGCTATTTTGGCCACTGTAACTTTGTAATATGCTTTAAATAAGGAAGTATGAGTCCTCCAACTTCATTCTACTTTATCAAGATAATTTGGATATCTGTGTCCTCTTAAACTTTTGAAATAAATTTGACAATTGGCTCTTCCTTTTCTGTAAAAGATGGTCACCATCACTAGCAATTATGAAAATACAAATCAAAACCCCAATGATATATCACTTCACACCTATTAGAATGGCTTCTATTTAAAAACTGAAAATTAAAAGTTTTAGAGAGGATGTGGAGAAATAGGAACACATTCAATTCTAGAGGTAATGTAACATGGTGCTGCTACTCTTGTGGAAGATATTTTGTTAGTTCTTCAGGAATTGGTATATACATGGAATAATTGAAAGCAGGGTCTCAATCATATATTTTTACCCTGATATTCAGAGTAGCATTATTCACAATTGCCAAAAGATGGAAGCAACCCAAGTCCCCATCAAATGATGAATGAATAAACAAAGTGTAGTATATACATACAATGGAATATGATTCAGCCATAAAAAGTAATGAAGTCTTGATGTGTGTGACAACATGGATGAACCTTGAGGATATTATTTTGTGTGTAATGAGCCAGACACAGAAGGACAAATAATATATAATTTCACTGATAGTAACTTAATATAATAAACAAACTCATAGAGTTAAAATCTACAATATAGGTTACCAAGGGAGAGATTATTGTAGGAAATGAAGAACTGATGCTTAATTTGTACAGAATTTCTATTTAGCTTGTTCATAAAGGTTTGGAACTACATAGTGGCAATGGCAGTAATTATTGTGAATGTAATTAACAGCACTAGATTATGTATGTTAATATGGTTTAAAGGGGAAGTTTGGGTTCAGGTGTTTTACTACAATGAAAGTTGGAAGTTAAATCATGGGACTCTGAATATTGGACTGTAGTTAATAGTACAAGTATAAGAATGTTCTTTCATGAATTATAACAAATGTATGACACTAATACAAGGTGTTAACAATACGGTGGTATAAAGGAAAAAATAAATGTTATGTAAACTATAGTCAATAGTCCTATTTTAATATTCTTTCATCAATTGTAAAAGTACCACACTAATACAAAGTATCAACAATAGTAGAGTATATGAGAACATTGTACTTTTCCATGAATTATCTGTAATTCTCTAATGTCTCTAATGTAAAAATAATATTACAAAATGTTATACTGATGGAAAAAATTAATTACTTTTTTTTACAAAAAAGAAATGTTCAGGTTTACTTTCAGTTTTGAATGAGTGATTGATTTAGAAGCCCTAGGTATTTCTGAGATTCAGTATGAAAAGGAATATCCATGCATTTATGTCACCTTGTACAGTTCCCAGAGATTAGCTTTTGGCTATTGCTTAAAAACTCTTTGAGGATAAGTGACATTTGCAAAGTGGTTTATACAAACACATATATATTATTACCTTATTATTTGCATAATGACTATTTTCTTTTGATTATGCTCTTTATTCCCCCACAAGAACTTTAAAATATCCTTTATTGTGGGAAAACAAAACCAGTGGAGAGGTTGATAATGTATTGATTATGGTGTTTTAGGATCCTCTGTCCTAAGCTAGTATTTGAAAATAAATAATGTATGGCCAAATACTAGAACTCTGGTTACCTTTTCATTATTATTATTTTTTCCTGTGAGTACTTTCATGATCCTTTCTATGAATAGGAATGAGTGTGTGTGTGAAATCAAAATTATTTGTAGAAATATTCTACGCATATACAATCATATTTTTGCACAAATGTTAGTATATTATACCCATACTCTGCATATTGTCTTTTGTATTTAAAAAAGTATCTTAGAGATAATTACATAATATAATTAACATATAATAACTGCCTACTTGGTATCCATTCTTGCTCTTATTTCCTGATCTACACAAGTTTTCATTTTCTTGTCCTTGTTTTCATGCAGCTCTTCCAGATGTGTAGCACCATGGACTGACTGAGCCAAGCTTTTTATTTTCCAATCTCCTGGCATGTAGTCTTAATTTGACCAATCAGGTTGAACTGCAGAAATCATGCTTGCAATGCTGGGGCAGAAGCACTCTCTCTTCCCCTGTAATGGAACAAGAGATAAATATCCTTAATAATGTTTGATACCTTTCCTATGACCACATGAGAAACTGGTTTGGGATGGAGCTAACAACATTAATGGTAAAGCAGAGAGATGAGAAGAAACTGAGTGTTTGAGAATTTCCCATTGATGTGGCCCAATAAATGTCCTCTGTTATTTAAAATAAAAAGAGGTAGTCTCCAGGCAAAGCAGATGGTGGTATTAGATGCTCCAAAGTACAGTTCCCCAACTTAGTCTTTAAAGAACTAGCATAAAGAGGTAAAGCCATGATCCTTTAAACTTGGGAAAACAGTTAAAGAGTTGGGGGTGATGAAAAAGAAAACAGATTTAAAAATGGTAGGATATCATCAGTGTTAGTTATACTATCTGTGGCTGAAAGGGGTACTCTGTGTATGTAATATTTCAATTGAAAGGAAGTGAGACAGTAATATAGAGACTGTATAACATAATGATTTTGGTGGTGGATGAAGATTTTGGTTACTAGTATAAGAATGCTCTTTCTTTACAAATTGTTAAATATAAGGTGATATATGAGAACATTTCAACTAATGTAACATATGGATTATAATTAATAGTAATATTGTAATATATTTGCAGCAATGGCAAACAAGGCAGTTCAAAGGGAAAATGGTGGTGTGGAAGGGGTATAGGAATTTTTCTATTGAAGAAATTAAAATGTTCTAAAATTGACTGAGGTGATTATAGCACAATTATGTGATGAATATAAGAGTCACCAAGTATAAACTTTGAATGGATTATACAAAGCATGTGAGAGTATAACACAGTCAATCTTGTAGTAGGAGATGGACTGTGGTTAAGAAAACAAATATGAGAACATTCTCTATGAACTATGACAAGTATATAATACTAATACAGGGTGACATTATCTGAGTAAGTTGGGAGGAAAATACACCAAATATAAGATATTGACTAAAGTTAGTAATAAAATATTTACATTGTTTTATCTAATTTTCTTTCCTGTAATTTTTCTTTTTTTTAAAAGAAGATTTACATTACCCAATTGTTACATAGAAAATATAGGGGATTCCCATATAGCCCATCCCATCCCCACACCACACTTTCTCTTATTAAAATATTTCATTTGTGTGGTACATTTGTTACAACTGATGAACACATATTGAAGCATTGTTACTAACCATGGTCTTTAACTTAAATTACAGTTTACATTTTACACTCCACAATTTTATAGGTTTTGACAAAACATATAATGGCCTATAATCATGCAGTTAGGTTTTTGAGTTTAGCTTTCTTTTTTTTTTTTTAATATAAGAATTTATGGCTATAAATTTCCCTCTCAGCATTGTTTTTGCTGCATCCCATAGGTTTTAAAAAGTTGTGATCTCATTTTCATTTGTTTCAAGATAGTTACTGATTTCTTTTCAATTTCCTCCTGAAACCACTGATTCTCTAAGAATGTGTTGTTTAGCTTTGATATCTTTGTGCCTATTCTGGTTCTCTGCACCTTACTGATTTCCAGCTTAATTCCACTTGGTCAAAAACATTACAATGTATAATATTTTTAATACACTTTTTAAAAAAGAACCAGATTACATAAATGTTACATTAAAATATATGGGATTCCCATATACCCCTCTCCCTAGCCCTCCCATATATACCAACATTAACAACTTCCTTCATTAGTGTTGTGCACTTAGTAAATTTGATGAAAATATTTTGGAACATTGCCACTAAATGTGGATTATAGTTTAGACTGTAGTTTACACTCTCTCCCACAGATTTTTGTAAGTTGTTATAAGATATATAATGGCCTGTATCTGTTATTGCAATGTCATTCAGGATAATTCCCAAGTCCCAAAAATGTCCCCAAATTACACATATTTTCCCTCTCCCTCCTGTCAGAACTTCCAGTGTCCATTGCATCCTCATCAATGATAAAAGTTCTTCCATTACTAGAATCACAATAAGTTTATAGTAGAATAACAGTAAGTCTACTCTAGTCCATTGTTCATTCCCCAATCCTGAGGATTCTGGGATGGTGATGCCCACTCCATCTCCAATTGAGAGGAAGCTCAGATCCCATGGGGCAGATTGATGGGACTATCTTGCTTAGAGTTTCAGACTCTCTCTGCTCCTTGAGATGGGTGTTGTTAATCATTATTTCCTTGTTAGTTGTGCTGGTGGAGTCCAATGAGTGGACTAGGAGTGTAGGAGTTGCAAATCTGTTAAGATTCAAGGTCCAACTGGTACATGGACAGCCTAAAGATTTAAGTCTCTTGGACATACACCTCCAACTCTAGTATTAACTATAGGTCCAAATAGAAGGGACAGAAGAGCCATGTGTAAGGAAACCACAACTGAGTCCAACTCTGTCACACTGGGAAGCATAAATTCCAAAGTAGGGCCCTCTGGCAGGGAACCAACCTCCTGAGCTGTCTACACTGCCTATAGTGTCTGGATGTCTCCATAGCCCTCAGGAGGCCCACTATTTGAGGCAATATTTACAGTGACAATCAATGAGTTCCTGCTGAAATATGCATAAGCTTAACCTCTGGAATGACCTCCTGACTCACTTTGACTTCTCTTAGTTATATAAACTCATTTGTCTTTACCTTTTATTCCTTTTAGTCAAGGTCTTTTTACAGTTACATTGCTAGCTGGTGCTTGGTAGTAATCCCTCAGTGCCAGGGAGGCTCGTCCCTGGGAGTCATGTCCCATGCTGGAGGGAAGGTAATGCATTTATATACTAACTTCAGCTTAGAGAGAGGCCACATTTGAGCAACAAGGAGGCTCTCAGGAGGTAACTCAGGTACCCTATAATATTAGGCTAAGTTTCAATTTCAAAAGTAAAGGTTGATAAGCTACAATTATCACAATTAAGGGCCGATCAATGGTCCATACTCATTCATTAGTCACTGCCCCTATACTCAGTGGATTCTTCCTCTTATTAGAGAATATGGCAGAGCTCCTCAGGATGGGAATTTGATATTCTTTTGGTTATTGTGTGAATCTCCACCCACTGTGACAATTCCCCAAGAACACAAACACATGCATATCCCTTATAGGTATGCCCCAGGTGAACATCCTCCCATGCATCATCCATTTCTGATACCCCACACCAATGATCCTTCCCTGCCACAGTCATAGCCATTCTGTGATCCAAAACTTATTAAAAAGTGAAGCCAACAAAATAACCAAATACAATTAATAGGAAAATGATTGTTTTAAAAATAATGAATAAAATACAAAAAAATTAATGTTGGAAATAATAAAAGATATAAAATTAAAATATTTTGATGCTATGTCTTTCATCACTGTAATATCTGTTGTCTTGTATGTACAGCGATATTTTCTTCCATTTCTTCCCCCAGTATCTTATTTTTCTTTTTGTCTTCAAAAAAGCTTTAGGTTATAGAAAAGTCACATACAGAATATAGGTGATTCCCATATGCCCAACATCTTCCCCCTTTCCCTCATCCACTATTAATAACATTTTCTATATGGATGGTACATTTGTTACAATTGATGTACAAATATTGAAACATTGCTACTAACCATGGTCAATAATTTACATCATGGTTTACATTTTGGAAGGTACACTTTTATATATTTTGATGAAGTTTAGCATGGTCTGTATCCATCATTGCAAGATCATGTAGAACTGTTCCATTGCCCCAAAAATGTCCCATCTTCCATCTATTCTATTCCTCCCTCCCCCTCCACTCAGGACTGATGATAACCACCAAGATTAATACATTGAGGGACAGGATTCATAGTTATTTGCAACAACATTGAGAGCTTGACATACTCCTCTATTAGGCACTGCCTATGTTCTTAATAGACTCCCATTCCTCTATTGAGATCATAGGGGGATTTCACAGGATAGGAGTCCAACATATTCCTGCTCATTATATGAGTCAACACCCACTGACAAAACACACTATGACAATATGAACATTACACTCTCCCTAGAATTCTGCCCCAGGTGCACCCTGTCCAGAATGCCCTGGCTTCCAATACCATAAACCAGTAAGCTTCCCCTTACATATTTGCCAAAAGAATATCCTTAACATTGTTGTTTCAACCATATACCCACAAATCCCCAGAGTTCACCTTCTCCCTCCCCCAACACTACCCCCAGTTCCATGGACAGTGCAACACACCCTCCCTACTCTACCCACATCACAAACATGCACTGCCCAGCCCAGTAGTATCACTACACCACTTTTATGCCCATCCTCTGCACAACTGCACCCTTCCATCTTATCATAGATTTTGCCCATTAGGCATTGGCTCACAACATTCTTCTCCCTCTCTGTCTCATGTAAACCTATTTTCCAGACTCTAGCTCTGTGAGTGTGCTCAATTTACTTAATTCACATCAGCAAGGTCATGTAAAATTTGTCCTTCAGTGCCTGGCTTGCTTCACTCAACATAAAGTTCTTCAAGATTCATCCATATTATCCCATGTGTTAACACTGCATTTCTTCTTACAGCTGAGTAATATTCCATTGTATGTATATAACACAATTTGTCTATCCATTCATCTGTTGACGTTCATTTGGGTTGTTTCCAACTTTTGGCAATAGTGAATAATATTGCTATGAACATTGGTGTGCACATCTCTTCATGCCCCTGCTTTCAATTCTTCTGGGTATATAGTCAGCAGTGGGATTGCTGGATCATATGGCAGTTCTATAGATAGTTTCTTGAGGAACTGTCAAGTTGTCATCCATAATGTCTGCACAATTCTACATTCCAACCAGTATGGGATAAGTGTCCTATTCCTCCACACCCTGTCCAACACTTATAGTCTTCTGTTTTTTTAATAGCCACCAGTCTATTGGGTATAAGATGATATCTTATTGTAGGTTTGATTTACATTTCCCTAATAGCTCATGATGTTGAGCATGTTTTCATGTGCTTTTTAGCTATTTGTATTTCTTCTTTGTAGAAGTGTTTATTCAAATCATTTGCCTATTTTTTAAATGTGTTCTTTGTCTTTTTTTTAAAGGTGTAGGATTTTTTTATATATGCTGGATAATAGGCCCCTATCAGATATATGGTTATGAAATATTTTCTCCCATTGAGTAGGCTGCCTTTTCACTTTCTTGACAAACTCCTTTGAGGTGCAAAAGTTTTTAAAGTTGAGAAGGCCCCATTTATCTATTTTTTTCTTTCATTGCTTGTGCATTGGGTGTAAAGTTCATGAAACCATTTCCTAATACAGGGCCGTGTAGCTGCTTCCCCACATTATCTTCCAAGATCTTAATGGCCTTGTCTCTTATATTGATATCTTTGATCCATCTTGAGTTGATTTTTGTATGAGAAGTGAGATGGTGTTCCTTGCTCATTCCTTTGGATATGGATATACAGTTCTCCAAGCAACATTTGTTGAAGAGGCCATTCTCTCCCAGTTGAGTAGGCTTGATGGCTTTGTTGAATATTAGTTAACTGTACATGTGGGAATCTATATCAGAACTCTCAATTCACTTCCATTTGCCAGTATATCTATCTTGTTCTAATATCATGCAGTTTTTTGTTTTTGTTTTTTGTGTGTGTGGGTAAAAATCAAATTTTTCACAATACATACCAATATTTGTAAAATGATATATAAATATATATGCATATATGTGCATTTGCTTTCATAAATGTTATTTTATATATACATATATTTTTTAAGTTGCTTAGATTACCTAAATATTACTCAGAAATTACAGGGATTCCCATGTTTCCCACCTCCCACACCTCCCACAACATCCCACACAAATATCCTTCATCAGTGTGACACATCACCCGCAATGGATATACACATCCTGGGGCTGTGCCATCAAGCATAGACCACAGTTCACATCGTAGACAACACTCTCTCCCACACAGTTCTGCATGGCATACGCTGATGTAAAATGGCCTACATCCGTCGCCACAATGCCACTCAGGACAACCCCTAGTCCCAAAAAAGCCCCTGTATTTCAACTGAACTTCCTCTCCCTGCCCTGAAAGCGTCCAGTGGCCACTGGCTCCATCTCACTGTTATAATTTCTTCCATTGCTTGAATCACAATATATCTACAACAGAATACCATTAAGTCCGCTCTAGTCCATGGCTCTTCCCCCAATCCTGAGGGGACTGGGATGGTGAAGTCCACTCCACCTCCAAGTGAGAGCGGGCTTATATCCCATGGATATGATAGATGGGATTATCCTGCCTACAGCTGCAGGCCCTCTCAATTCCCTGGAATGGCCATTGCCCAACGTTGTCTCCTTGCCAGTGACTTGGATGAGTCTATTGAACTGTAGGGTAGGAGTTGCAGCTCCACCGAGATTCCAGGCACAGCTGGCACATAGGTAGGCCAGAGGCTCCAGTCTCTGGAAATACACCTAAAAACTCCAGCATCACATATAGGTTTGAATAGAAGGGACTGATGGACCATGTCAAGGGGGGACTTAATTGAGTCCAACTTTGTCACTCTCAGGAGCACAGATTCCAAAGTAGAGCCCATTAATAAGGCATCAATCTCTGGGGTTATCCCCCCTTATATAGGACCTGGGTGTCTCCAGAGCCCTCAGGAGCCCCTCTGTTTGGGGTGATATCCACTTTGGTGTTCTCTGAGATCCTACTGAGGTGTGCATAAGCGTTACCTCTGGGATGACCTCCCGACTCTCTTTGAAGACTCTTAGCCACATGAACTCATTTCTCTTTACCTTTTCCCCCTTCTATTCAAGGTCTTTTTCCAGTCATGTTGCCAGTTGACACTTGGTATTAATCCCTCATTGCCAGGGAGGCTCATCTCCGGGAGTCATGTCCCACGTTGGGGGGAAGGTAATGCATTCATATGCTGAGTTTGGCTTAGAGAGAGGCCACATTTGAGCAACAAGGAGGTTCTCAGGTGGCAACCCTTAGGCACCATACCAGTAGGCTAAGTTTCAATTACAAAGGCAAAGACTCATAAGGCTAGTCATCAATAACAAGAACCCATCAGTGGGCCATCCTCTTTTGCCAGACACTGCCCCTGCATTCAAGGGACTGTTGCTGATCCTTTGGAGAATGTGGTAGAGCTCTCCAGACTGGGAATTCAGATTCCCTCATTTATTGATTGATTTTCTACCCACCATGACCATGCCCCATCCCTTGATCATTTGAACAATTTTATATATCTTTCATGTATATTCAGATGAACTTACTCCAAGGAATCCCCCATCCCAGACACCCCTCACCAATGATCCTCTGCAGTCCCCATTGTAACCCTTCTGTGATCTAAACCTTCCTTGAACATGAAGCCCATATAATAACCAAATAAAATTAATAGGAAAAAGAAATAATAATGATAAGCTTAAATGCAAGAGATAAATACAAGGAAACTCAGAAGAAGAAAAAAACTAAACTAAAAATAAAATATAATTAGCAGATTGGGACATTCAGGAGTCTCTAGTATCATGAAGTTTTGACCACTGAAACTTTGTAGAATATTTTAAAATCAGGCAGTTTGATTCCTCCAATTTAATTTTTCTTTTTCAAATTGTCTTTGGCTATTCAGGGTCCTTTGCCTTTCTAAATAAATATCATAGTTAGCTTTTCCAATTCAGTAAAAAATACTGTGATTTTTTTTAATTGGGATTGTGTTAAATCTGTAAATCAGTTTAGGTAGGATAGTTGTGTTAATACGTTTAATCTTCCTATCCATGTTCAGGGAATATTCTTCCACTTATTTAGGTCTTCTTGGATTTCCTTTAACAATGTTGTGTAGTTTTCTGCATACAATTCTTTTACATCTTTAAATTTATTCCTAGGTATTTGATTTTTTTTAGTTGCTAATGTAAATGAGATTTTTTTTCTTGATTTCCTCTGCAGTTTGCTCATTATTGCTGTACAGAAATGCCAGTTATTTTTGCACATAGATCTTATAATGTGTGACATTACTGAACTCATTTATAAGCTCTAGAAAATTTGTTGTAGATTTCTCAGGGCTTCCTATGTAAAGGATCATGTCATCTGCAAATAGTGATGTTTTTACTTCTTCCTTTCCAATTTGGATGCCATTTTGGTGTTTTTCTTGCCTGAGTACTCAAGCAATACTTCTAACACAATGTTACATAAAAGTAGTGAAAATGGACACCTTTGCCTTGTTCCAGATCTTAGAGGGAAAGATTTTAGTATTTCACCATCAACTATGATGTTAGCTGTAGGTTTTTCATATATACCCTTTATCATCTTGATGATATTTCCTTCTATTCTTATCTTTTGAAATTTTTTTATCAGGAAAGGGTGCTGCAATTTGTTGAATGATTTTTCTGCATATTTGTAGATGATCATGTGATTTTTTTCTATCTTTTTATGTGGCGTATTACATTGATTGATGTTCTTATGTTGAACCATCCTTGTATACCAGGGATGAAACCCACTTGGTCATGCTGTATAATACATTTTATGTGTTGTTGAATATGATTAGCAAGTATTTTTTTTGAGGATTTTAGCATCAATGTTCATTACAGAGATTGGTCTATAGTTTTCCTTTCTTGTGGCATCTTTGTTTGGCTTTGGTATTACGGTAATGTTTACATTACAGAATGAGGAAGGCAATGTTTGCTCCATTTCTATTTTTGGCAAGAGTTCAGCAGGATTGGTGTTAGTTTTTTCTGGAATGTTTGGTAGAATACACCTGTGAAGCCATCTGGTCCTGGGCTCTTCTTAGTTGGGAGGTTTTTGATGAGTAAATCTATCTTGTTAATTGTGATTGGTCTGTTGAATTCATCAATTTCTTCTTTGGTCAATGTTAGTTATTTGTGTGTTTCTAGGAATTTGTCCATTTACTCTAAATTATCCATCTTGTTGGCATACAATTTTATCAAAGTATCTTCTTACGATAGTCTTTATTTCTTTGAGGTATTCACTTCCTCATTTCTTATTTTATTAATTTTCATCTTCTCTCTTTTTTTCCTTTGTTTGTCTACCTAAGGGTTTGCCAATTTTATTAATCTTCTCAAACAACCAGCTTTTGGATTTGTTAACTTTTTCTAGTGCTTACTTCTTTTCAATTTCATTTACCTCTGCTCTAATCTTTGTTATTTCCTTCTTTCTACTTGCTTTGGGGTTAGCTGTTGTTCTTCTTCCATTTCCCTCAGGTGGAAGTTAGGTCTTTGATTTTAACTCTTTCTTTTTTTATATATATAAGCATTTATGGCAATAAATTTCCCTCTCAGCCCTGCTTTTGCTATATGCAATAGGTTTTGATACATTGTGTTGTGATTTTCATTCATTTCAAGGTAGTTACTTTTTTTTTTTTTTTTTTTGAGATTTCCTCCTTGACCCACTGATTGTCTAAGAGTGTGTTATTTATCTTCTATATCATTGTGCCTAATTTGGTTTTTTGCTCCTTACTGATTTCCAGCTTCATTCCATTGTGGTCTGAAAAATTTCTTCGTATAATTTCAATCTTTCTGCACTCAATCAAAGTTGTTCTCTGAGCTAGCATGTGGTCTATCCTGGAGAATGTTCCGTGTGCACTCGAGAAGAATGTATATCTTGCTGTATTTGGCTTTAATGTTCTTCATATGTCTATTAGGTCCAGATCGTTTACTGTATTATTCAAGGTCTCTGTTTCTTTATTGAGCCTCTGTTGATATGTTCTGTCTAATGGTAATAATGGTGTGTTAAAATCCCCCACTATACTTGTAGAGACATCTATTTCTCCACTTAGTTTTTCCAATGTTTTCCTCGTGTATTTTGAGGCATCTTGTTTAGGTGCATAAATGCTTATCATTGTTCTTTCTCTTGAAAGATTACCCCTGTTATTAATATATACTGGCCTTCTTTGTTTCTTGCAATAATTTTTGCATTTAAAGTCTATTTTGTCTGATATTAATGTAGCTATTGCTGCCCTTTTTGGGTTATTGTTTGCATGTAAAATTGTTTTTAAAACATTCACATTCAACCTCTGTGTGTCCTTGGTTCTAAGGTGAGTTTCTTGTAGACAGCATATAGATAGATCATATTTCCTTATCCATTCTACCAATCTGTGTCTCTTGATTGGACAGTTACCATTAAATGTTATTACCATCAAGGAATTACTTACATTAGCCATATTTTCTTTAGGTTTATGTATGTTATATATGTTGTTTTATTTTCCTTTTTGTCTTTTTAGTTATTTTTACTAATCTTCTTTCCTAAACTCTCCTCCAACCCTCTCTCTCCTGTTTTTCCCTTTTTACCTGCAGAACTCCCTTTAGTATTTCTTGAAGAGCAAGTTTCTTGTTGACTAAATCTCTGAATTTCTATTTGTCTGTGAATATTTTGAATGCTCCCTCATTTTTGAATGCCAGCTTTTCTGGATAGAGAATTCTTGGCTGGAATATTTTTTACATCTTAACTGTTATACCACTGCCCTCTTGCCTCCATGGCTTCAGATGAGATATCAGCACTTAATCTTTTTGAGCTTCCCTTGTATATGATGGATCTTTTTTCTCTTGCTGCTTTCAGTACTCTCTTTGTGTTGTGCATTGGAAAATTTGACAAGTGTGTTTCTTGGGATAGTCCTGTTAGGATTTATATTCTTTGCACTTCCTGAACATGTACATACATATCCCTTAAAAGTCTTGGGAAATTTTTTTTCTCTAACACTCTTTTTGCTCCCTTCCCCTTCTTTTCTCCTGGAATGCATATAAAGTACATATTTGTACATTTTGTTTTGTCATTTAAATCCTTAAGTGCCTGCAGGGTTTCTTGTATTTTTTTACCTATCTGTTCTACTTTCTGTTTGATTTCAGGTGTACTGTCTTTGACACCATTAATTCTTTCTTCTACCTTTTCAAATCTGCTGTTATGTGCTTTGTGTATATTTTTTATTTCTTGCATTGTGCCATTCATCACGATCATATTCATTATCTTTTTATTCACATTCACAGTTTCTTCAGTATGTTCTCCCAGTGTCTTCTTAATATTCCTTACCACTTCCTTCACTTCATTAAATTGACTCATGATATTTGTTTGGACTTCCCTGATTAGTTGTTTCATGTTCTGCATCTCCTGTTTTTTAGTTTGTTTGTTAGACTGGGCCGTGTAACCCTGTTTCTTAGTATAGCTTGTAATTTTTTGTTGGTGTCTTAGCATCTGTTTATCTTGATGTGCTTACTTGGTTGGTTAGCTCCTTTTTCTACTCTAGGGTTTAATTTTGTTGTGTTGTGTGCCTGTG
>JAKSZT010054452.1:780519-798120 GCA_026826555.1 Tolypeutes matacus
AAGTGATCTGCTTATAGTAGGTAGTCATGGCCTTTGAAACTCCATCAAAACTACACAACACTGTTAAAGGAAATCAAAGAAGACTTAAATAAATGGAAAAATATTCCCTGTTCATGGATGGGAAGATTAAACATCATCAAGATGTCTATCCTACCCAAACCAATCTACAGATTTAATGCAATCCCAATAAAAGTCAACACTCTATTTTTTAAGGAACTGGAAAAACTAACCACAAAATATATTTGGAGAGGCAAGAGGCCCCGAATTGACAAAGATAAGTTGAAAAAGAAAAATGAAGTTGGAAGTATCACATTACCTGACTTTAAAGCATACTACAAAGCTACAGTGATCAAAACACGTGATATTGACACAAGGATAGACCTACTGACCAATGGAACCAAATTGAGAGAGTTCTGATATAGATCCTCGATATACAGTCATCTGATATTTGACAAGGCCATGAAGCCCACTCAGTTAGGAGAAAATGGCCTCTTTAACAAGTGGTGCTTGGAGAACTGGATATCCATATCCAAAAGAATGAGAGAAGAATACCATCTCACACCTTACACATAAATCAACTCAAGATGGATCAAAGATCTAAATATAAGAGCCAAAACCATAAAAACTTTGGAAGATAATGTAGGGAAGCATCTACAAGACATTGTAATAGGAAATGGTTTCATGATCTTCACAGCCAAAGCACGAGCAGCAAGAGAAAAAATAGATAAATGGGATCTCCTCAAAATTAAAACTTCTGCACCTCAAAGGATGTTATTAAGAAAATAAAAAGGAAGCCTACGCAATGGGAAAAAATATTCGGCAACCATCTATCTGATAGGAGCCTAATATCCTGCATATATAAAGAAATGTTATACCTTGAAAATAAAAGGACAAACAACCCATTTAAAAAATGGGCAAGTGACTGGAAAAGACACTTCTCCAAGGAAGAAATATAAATGGCTAATAAGCACATGAAAAAATGCTCAACATTGCTTGCTATCAGGCAAATGCAAATCAAAACTACAATGAGATACCATCTTACACCCATTAGAATGGCAGCTATTAAAAAAACAGGATACACTAAATGTTGGAGAGGATGTGGAGGAATTGGAACCCTCATCCACTGCTGATGGGACTGAGGTATGGTCCAGCCACTGTGGAGGACAGTTTGGCGGTTCCTCAGA
Organism: Tolypeutes matacus; assembly: GCA_026826555.1. NCBI lineage: Eukaryota > Metazoa > Chordata > Mammalia > Cingulata > Chlamyphoridae > Tolypeutes > Tolypeutes matacus. Next base: position 781,704 of record JAKSZT010054452.1, read on the forward strand.
AAACTAACAATAGATCTTCCGCATGATCCAGCAATTCCACTGCTGGGTATATACCCAGAGGAAGTGAAAACAAAAACACAAACAGATATATGCACACCAATGTTCATACCGGCATTGTTCACCATTGCCAAAAGTTGTAATCAGCCCCGGTGCCCATCAACAGACGAATGGATAAGCAAAATGTGGTACATACATACAATGGAATATTACTCAGCTGTAAGAAGGAAAAAAGTGCTAACACAGGGAATAAAGTGGATGAATCTTGAAGACCTTATGTTGAGTGAAACAAGCCAGGCACTGAAGGATGAACAGCATATGACCACACTGATCTGAACTGAGGAAAGTGAGCAGTCTCTGAGGTCCATTGTCTGAAAGACAGGTTAACAAAGGAGAGTAAGAGAAGAGCAGGCTTTGAGCCATCACCCATATGGACATAATCTATGGTAAAGGGATAGAGTGTGGTTGCATGTTGGGGGATGGGGCAGATGAGTGGTGGTGTTCCTGGGTTTGGTGGTGCAGCACTGGGGGGTGGGTGGATTAGGAAGGGCTGGTTCAAATTCCCAGGGCATGTAACTTTGAATCTTGACATTCCATGGGTAGGGAGAGGGTGGTATCATGGGCCCTGGGGGGCTGGCGGGAAGGGAACAGTCAAGATCTAATGGGTTATTTGGTGGTCATGGGTAAGGTTTCTCATTACCTTACAGTAATGGACACAGGACATGGTAAATATCATCAAAATTATTAAACTGTATCATCTAAATTGTAAACTATACTGTAAATCATTGACAATGTTTAGTTGCTATATTTTGCTATCTGTATAACAGTTATAACAATGCTAACATTCAAAAAAAAGGGGGGTGATTTAATATAGAGTTGGGAAGGGGGGGTGGTTTGGTATCTGGGTGTCTCCGGCACTCCGTATGTGACTTTGCTGTGACCTAAAACTTTGAAAATCAAATGAAAAATTGGGAGACAATGGGGATTGAGAGGGGAAAGGTGTCACGGCACACCAGACGTCCGATAACACAGTGATAAAAGGAAGGAAAGAAAAAAAAAAGAGAAAGGAAAAAAAGTGAATATATATATATTTTAAAGGCATTTCCTTTGCCTTTTTGCCCATTTTTTGAATGTCCCAATCTGCTAATTATATTTTATATTGTTTTGTTTTTTGTTTGATTATTTGTTTTTTTTCCTTCTCTTTTATTTTTATTTTCCCCTGAGTTTCCTTATGTTTGTCTCTTGCATGTAAGCTTATCTTACTTGTTTCTTTTTCCTAGTAAGTGTATTTGATTATTTTATGGACTACATCTTCACGGAGGATTTGGATCACAGAAGGGTTATAATGGGTACTGCAGGGGATTATTGGTGGGGGGTGTATGGGAGGGGGTTTCATGGGAATTAGTTCATCCAAATATACATGAAAGATATACAAAATCGTTCAAAATATCAAAAGATGGGGCATGGTCATGATGGGTGGACAATCACACAATAAATGAGGGAATCTGAATTCCTGGCTTGGAGAGCTCTGCCACACTCTCCAAGGGAGCAGCAATAGTCCTCTGAGTGCAGGGACAGTGTCTGTGAAAAGAGGATGACCCACTGATGTGTTCTTTTTATTGATGACTACCCTTTTGAGTCTTTGCTCTTGTAACTGAGACTTAGCCTGCAGTTGTGGGGTGCCTAAGGGTTGCCACTGGGGAGCCTTCTTGGTGCTCAAATGTGGCCTCTCTCTAAGCCAAACTCAGCATATGATTGCATTACCTTCCCCCCACCGTGGGACATGATTCCAGGGGATGAGCCTCCCTGGCAATGAGGGATTAATACCAAGAGCCAACTGGCAACACAACTGGAAAAAGACCTTGAATTAAAGGGGGAAATGGTAAAGACAAATGAGTTCAAGTGGCTAAGAGACTTCAAAGAGAGTTGGGAGGTCATCCCAGAGGTGACTCTTACGCACACCTCAGTAGGAGCTCATAGAAAATCTAAGTGCCTATCACCCCACACAGAGGGTTTCCTGAGAGCTCTGGAGACACCCAGGTCCTATATAAGTGGGGATAGACCCAGAGACTGATGCCTTATCAGTGGGCTCTATTTTGGAATCTGTGCTCCTGAGAGTGACAAAATTGGACTCAAATAAGTCCTCCCTGCACATGGTTCATCAGTCCCTTCTATTCAAACCTATATGTGATGCAGAAATTTTTAGGTATACTTCCAGAGACTGGAGCCTCTGGCCTACCTATGTGCCAGGTGTGCGTGGAATCTCGGTGGAGCTGCAACTCCTACCCTACAGCTCAAAGGACTCATCCAAGTCATCTGGTGAGGAGACAACGATGGGCAATGGCCATCTCAGGGAATGGAGAGGGAATGCCTCTGCAGGCAGGATCATCTCACCCACCATATCCATGGGATATAAGCCCTCTCTCACTTGGAGGTGGAGTGGACATCACCATTCCAGTACCCTCAGGATTGGGGGAAGAACTATGGACTAGAGTGGACTTGATGGTATTTTGTTGTTCACATATGGTGATTCTAGCAATGGAAGAAATTATAACAATGAAGTGGAGCCAGTGGCCACTAGACACTTTTGGGGCAGGAAGGGGATGAGCAGTTGAAATACAGGGGCTTCTTTGGGTTTTGGAGGTTGCCCTGAGTACCTTTGTGACAACGGATGTAGGCCATTTTAAATCAGCACACACCACTAAGAACTGTGTGGGAGAGAGTGTTGTCTATGTTGTGAACTGTGGTCTATGGTTGGTGGCAAGGCCCCAGGATGTGTAAGTCCATTGAAGGTGGTGGGCCACACTTGTGGGAGATGTTTGTGTGGGATGTGGTGGGAGGTGTGCGAGGTGGGCAACATGGGAATCCCAGTGGGTTCCGTGTAATATTTTGGGTATCTAAGCACCTCTTAAAATATATTCATATATATACATAAATAACATTTTTGTAAAAGAATGCTCATATATGCATATATATTTATATATCATTTTGCAAATGTTGGTATGTATTGTGAAAATTTTGATTTTTACCCACAAAAAAAAAAAAGAAGACATTAGAAGAACACATTGAAGAAATTGTATACATACATAAAAAGAAAATGGATATGATGGTGATGAATGGCACAATACAAGAAATAAAAAATGCAATGGAAGCAAATAACAGCAGATTTGAACATGCAGAGAAATCAGCAATGTGGAAGACAGTACTGTTGAAATGAAATAGATAGTAGAAAAGATAAAAAAAAAAAAAAAAGAAAAACATCCAGCAGGGACTCAGGGATTGGAATGAAAACATGAAGTGCAGAAATATACACATTATAGTCATCTCAGATGTAAAAGAGAGGGAAAGGGGACAGAAGGTGTGTTCGAGACTATAATGACTGAAAACTTCCCAACCCTATTGAAGGACATGGACATACATGTCCAGGAAACACAGCACACTCCAAATAGTATAAATCTTAACAAGCCTAATCTAAGACATACTTGTCAAATTGTCCAATGCTCAAGACAAAGAGAGAATATGGAAAGCAGCAAGAGAAAAGAGAATCATAACCTACAAGGGATGATGATAAGATTAAATGCTAATTTCTCATCTAAAACCATGGAGGTAAGAAGGCAGTGGTATGAAATAGTCAAGGTGCTAAAAGAAAAAAAACTTCCAACCAAGAATTCTATATCGAGTAAAACTGGCATTCAAAAAAGAAAGAGAGTTCAAAATACTAAAGATAAACAGAAATTAATAGAGTATGTCAATAAGAAACATGAAATTCAAGAAATAATAAAGGGACTTCTTCAGATTGAAAGCCAAAAACAGGAGAGAGAGAGTTGGAGGACAGTGTAATAACAACTGAAAAGATAAGAAGAGAAATAAAAACAAAATATACATATACCTAAATAAAACATGGCTAATGTAAATAAATCCTTGACAGTAAAATCATTGAATGTTAAGGGACTAAACTCACCAGTCAAGAGATAAAGATTGGCAATATGGATAAGGAAATATGACCCATATATGTGCTGTCTCCATGAAACCCACCTTAGACACATGGATGCAAGGAGGCTGAAAGTGAATGGTTGGAAAACAGTTCTAAAAGCAAACAATAAATAAAAAGGGCAGGAGAAGATACATTATCAGGCAAAATAGACTTTAAATGTAAAAGTATTGCAAGAGACAAAAATGGACAATGCATATTAATAAAATGGATAATCTATCAAAAAGAAAGAAAAATCACAAACATTTATGAACCTTACCAAGGCACATCAAAATACATGAGGCTAACTGGAAAAACTAAGTAGAGAAATAGATGCCTCTACAATTATATTGCTGGACTTTAATATACCATTTTCACCATTATACAGAACATCTTGACAGAGATTCAATAAAGAAATAAATATTTGAATAATACATTAGAGGACCTAGACTTAATAGACATATACAGAACACTACACCCAAATACAGTAGAATATACTTCTTCTCAAGTTCACATGGATCATTCTCCAGGATAGGATAGACACATGCTAGGCCACAGAACAATTCTCAATAAATTCAGAAAGATTGAAATTATGCAAAGTAATTTCTCTGACCACAATGGAATGAAGCTGGAAATCAGTAAGGGAGAGAAAATGAGATTAGGCACAAAGATATGAAGTTGAACAATACACTTTTGACAACCAGTGGGTTAAGGAGGAGATCACCAAAATATTGAGTGACTACCTTGAAAACAATGACAATACAACATAGCAAAACTTATGGGATGCAGCAAAAGCTGTATTGAGAGGGAAATTCATAGCCATAGATGCCTATATTAAAAAAAGAAGAAAGAGGTAAAATCAAAGACCTAACTGCACACCTGGAAGAATTAGAAAAATAATAACAAATTAACCCTAAGGGAAGTAGAAAGAAGGAAATATCAAAGATTAAAGCAGAACTAAATGAAATTGAAAATAAGAAAGCACTAGAAAAAATAAAACTAAAAACTGATTCTTTGAGAAGATCAATAAAATTAACAAACCCTTAGCTCAACTAACAAAAAAGAAAGAAAGAAAGAATATGCAAATACATAAAATAAGAAATGAGGAAGGAGATATCACCACTACCCCATAGAAATAAAGAGTATCATAAGAGGAGACTTTGAAAAATTATATTCCAAAACAAGAAAAATTTAGAGGAAAAAGACAAATTCCTAGAAACACACAAGCAGTCTACATTGATGAAAGAAGAAATTGATGAACTCAACAGACAAATCACAAATAAGGTAATAGAATTAGTCATCAAAAACTTCCCAACTAAGAAGAGCCCAGGACCAGATAGCTTCAAATGTGAATTCTAACAAACATTCTGGAAAGAACTAACACCAATCCTGCTTAAACTCTTCCACAAAATAGAAGTGGATAATAAGTCCTCCCTGCACATGGTCCATCAGTCCCTTCTATTCAAACCTATATGTGATGCCAGAGTTTGTAGGTGTACTTCCAGAGACTGGAGCCTTGGTCCTGCCCATGTGCCAGCTGTGCTGGAATCTTGGTGGAGCTGCAACTCCTACTCTACAGCTCAAAGGACTCACTCAAGTCACACAGTGAGGAGACGATTGTGGACAATGGTCATCCCAGGGAATGGAAAGAGTCTGCAGCTGCAGGCAGAATAATCCCATCCACCATATCCATGAGATATAAGCCCCCTCTCACTTGGAGGTGGAGTGGACATCACCCTCTCAAACTCCTCAGGATTGGGGGAAGAGCTATAGACTTGAGTGGACTTAATGGTATTCTGTTGTAGACATAATGTGATTCAAGCAATAGAAGAAATTACAGCAGTGAGGTGGAGCCAGTGGCCACTGGATGCTTTGGGGGCAAGGAAGGGAAAACTAGTTGTAATACAGGTGCTTTTTCAGGACTTGGGAATTATCCCGTGTAACATTACAACAGATATAGGGCATTTTACATCAACATATAACATGCAGAACTGTGTGGGAGAGAGTGGGGTCTACAATGTAAACTATGGTCCATGCTTAGTGGCAAAGCCCCAGAATGTGTATATCCATTGCAGGTGATGAGCCACATTAATGAAAGATGTTTATGTGGGATGTTATGGGAGGTGTGGGAGGTGGAGAACATGAGAATCCCTGTAACTTTTGTGTAACATTTATGTAACCTAAGCATCTTAAATATATATATATATATTTAAAAAATAAAATTAAAAATTAAAAAAAAGAAGTGGAGGAAAAATTGCTTACATCATTCTATGATACCAACAGCACCCTAATATCAAAGTCAAAGATGCCAATGAAGGAAAACTATACACCAGTCTCTCTAATGATCCTAGATGTTATTATACTCAACAAAATACTTGCTAATCATATTCAACAACACATCAAATGAATTACACACCATGATCAAGTGGTTTTCAGCGCTGGTATGCAGGAATGATTCAATGTAAGAAAATCAATCAATGTAATACACCATATAAACAGATCAAAGAATAAAATGAAATGATCGTCCGTATAGATGCAGAAAAAGCATTATACAAAATACAACACACTTTCTTGATAAAAGCACGACAAACAATCAGAATAGAAGGAAACTTCATCAACATGATAAAGGGTATATGAAAAAACCCATAGATAACATCATATTCAATGGAGAAATCCTAGAAACTTTCTATCTAAGATCAGGAAAAAGACAAGGATGCCCACATTCACAGCTCCTATTTAACATCGTGTTAGAAGTACTTGCTCAAGCACTTAGGCAAGAAAAAGATATAAAGGCATCCAAATTGGAAAGGATGAAGTGAAAATTTCACTATTTACAAATAACATTATCCTATACATAAAAAGCCCTGAGAAATCTACAAGAAAGCTTCTAGAGTACATACATGAGTTCAGTAAAGTCACATATTATAAGATCAATGTGTAAAAATCAGTGGCATTTCTGTACACCAATAATGAGCAATCTGAGGAGGAAATCAAGAAAAATATTCCATTTACCATAGCAACTGAAAGAATCAAATACCTAAGAATAAATTTAACTAAAGATGTAAATTACTTATTTGCAGAAAAATACACAACATTGTTAAAGGAAATCAAGGAAGACTTAAATAAATGTAAGAAAAATCCCTGTTCATGGATAAGAAGACTAAACATTATTAAGATTTCTATCCTACCCAAACTGATCTGCAGATTTAATGCAATCTTAATAAAAATCACCACAGCATTTTTTACTGAATTGGAAAAATGAACTATGAAATTTAGCTGGAAGCTCAAGAGGCCCCAAATAGATAAAGACATATTTTTAAAAAAATGAAATCGGAGGAATCACACTCCCTGACTTTAAAGCATACTACAAAGCTACAGTGGTCAAAAATGCATGGTATTGGCACAATGATAGACATACTGATCAATGGAACAGAATTGAGAGTTCTGATATAGATCCTCACATATACAGTGAACTGATCTTTGACAAGGTCACCAAGCCCATTCAACTGGGAGAGAATGGCCTCTTCAACAAATGGTGCTTGGAGAACTAGTTATCCATATCCACAAGAACAAGAGAGGAACACCACCTCACAACTCATACAAAAATTAACTCTAGGGAAGCAGCTGTGGCTCAATCGGTGGGGCTCCCGTTTACCATATGGGAAGCCCCGGGTTCGGTTCCCAGGGCCTCCTGGTGAAGGCAAGCCCGCCCGCATGGCGTGGTTCCTGACCCGGTGAGCACAAGCAGCAAGGGGGGGATAAATGAATAAATAAATAAAATCTTAAAAAAAAAAATTAACTCAAGATGGATCAAAGATCTAAATATAAGAACCAAGACCATAAAGACCTTGGAAAATAAGGTCTTATAATAGGAAATGGTTTCATGAACTGCACACCCAAAGCACAAGTAGTGAAAGAAAAATAGGTAAATGGGACTTCCTCATAATTAAAAACTTTTGCACCTCAAAGGAGTTTGTCAACAAGGTGAAAATGTAGCCTATAGAATTGGAGAAAATATTTGGTAACCACATATCGGATAGGGGCCTAATATCATGCATATATAAAGAAATCCTATATCTCAAAAATAAAAAGACAACCTATTTAAAAAATGGGCAAGTTATTTGAATAGAAACTTCCCCAAAAAAGAAATACAATGGGCTAAAAAGCACATGAAAAGATGCTCAACATCACTAGTTAGTAGGGAAATGCAAATCAAAACTACAATGAGATATCATCTTATACCCATTAGATTGGTGGCTATTAAAAAAACAGAGGACTACATGTGTTGGAGAGGATGTGGAAAAATGGGAATCCTCATCCACTGCTGATGGGGATGTAGAACATGGCAACCATTGTGGAGGACAGTATGGCATCTTCTCAGAAACCTAACTATAGAACTGCCATGTGATCCAGCAATTCCACTGCTGGGTATATAGCCAGAAGAATTGAAAGCAAGAACACAGATATATGCACACCAATATTCATAGTGACTATATTCATTATTGCCAAAAGTTGAAATCAAACCAAATGCCCATCAACAGATGATAGGATAAACAAAATGTGGTATTGTATATACATACAATGGAATATTACTCAGTTGTAAGAAGGAATACAGTACTAACACATGGGATAATATGGATGAATCTTGAGGACATTATTTTGAGAGAAGCAAGCCAGGCACCTAAGGACAAATATTACATGAATTAAGCAAATTGACCAAAGTCACAGAGCTATAATCTGGAAGATATGTTATAGGAAATAGAAAGGGAGAAGAAGGATGTGAGCCAATGCCCATATGGGTAAAATCTATGATAATGTGAATGTGTGTAATTATGCAGTGGAGGAGCATGACAGTGGTGCAGTGATACTATTGGGTTAGGTGGTGCTGTTGCTGCTGGAGTTGGTAGGCATACATCCAGGAGACTTGAATCTTTGGGCCGTCCATGTGCCAGCCTGGATCTGAGCCTTAACAGAGTTTCAACACCTACTCTCCAATACATTGGACTCACCCAGGACAACTAACAAGGAGGTGATGATGGATAAACACCATACCAAGGAACCAAGACAGTATATTGCTGCAAGCAAGACATTCCCATCCATCAGCCCTATGGGATCACAATCTCCTCTCAATTAGAGGTGGAGTATCTCTAGAGTATCTGGCATCACCATCCCAGAATCCTCAGGATTGGGGAATGAACTATGGACTAGAGTAGACTTACTGGTATTCTATTATAGACTTATTGTGATTCTAGCAATGGAAGAAATTATATCATTGATGTGGAGTCAGTGGCCACTGGAGGTTCTGTGGTCAGGGACAGGGAAAACAGGTGTAATATGGGGGCATTTTTGGCACCTTGGAATTGTCCTGAATGACATTGCAACAACAAATACAGGCTATTATATGCGTTGCCATAATCTACAGAATTATGTGGGAGAGAGTGTAAACTACAATGTTAATTATAATCCATGCTTAGTGGCAGTGCTCCAAAATATTTTCATCAATTGAAATTAATGTACTGCACTAATGAAGGCTGTTGTTAATGTGGGTAAATGTGGGAGGTGTGGGAGTGAGGTGTATGGGAGTCCCCTATATATTTTAGGTAACATTTATGTTATCTAAATATCTTTTTTAAAAATTAAAAATTAAAAAAGAAAAAAAATCACTTGCCCACACATGAGTTTTGATTTCTGAGCACTCAATTCAATTCCATTGGTTTATATGCATGTCCTTGAGCCAGTATCATGCAGTTTTCATTACTGCCTTTTTAGTAAGTTTTAAGATAAGGAAGTCTGAGTCCTGAAGCTTCAGTCTTCTCTTTCAAGATGACTTTGGCTATTTCATGTGCATTAGCATTCTACATATATTTCAAGATTTGCTTATCCATTTCTGCAGAGAAGGCTGTAAAAATATTGGTTAGGATTGCATTTGGTCTGCACATCACTTTGGGTTGAAGTGACATCTTAACAATATTTAGTTTTTCTATCCACAAACACTAAATATCCTTCCACTTCTTGGATTTCTTTTAGCAATATATTGTAGTTTCTGTGTATTCAAGTTTAAATCACTAGATTTATTCCTAGACATTTGATTATTTTAGTTGCTACTGTAAATGGAATTTTGACTTGATTTCTTTTTCAGGTTGTTTATTGTTAATGTGTAGAAAAAAATCTGATTTTTTCATATGGATATTGCAATCATTTATTAGTTCTACTAATTTTATTGTGGATTTTTCAGGATATTCTATATATAAGATCATATCACATGCCATTGGAAAAGTTTCACTTCTTCTCCAATTTTGATACCTTTTACTTCTTTTTCTGGCCTAATTGTTCTCAATAAAACTTCCAGTTCAATGTTGAAAAACAGTGACCACAGGGGGCATACATATTTTTTTCCTGTTCCTAGAAGGAAAGCTTTCAGCCTTACTGCATGTAGTTAATGTTACAGGTTATTTTTTCAAGCATGGTTTTTATCATGTTGAGGAAGTTTCCTGCTATTCCTAATTTACTAAGTGTTTTTACCAAGAAGGGATGAGGGATTTTGTAAAATTCCTCTTCTGCTTCATTTGAGATGATCATGTATTTTTCTCTTTGTTATGTTAATGTGATGTATTATATGAAATGATTTTCTTACATTGAACTATCCTTGCAAAATTGGAAACTATAAAATATTGTTAAAATAAATCAAAGAAGATCTAAATAAATGGAAGGATATTTTGTGTTTGTAGATTGAAATACTAAGCATTATTAAGATGTCACTTTAACCCAAAGTGATGTACAGTCCCAATGCAATACTAGCCAATAGTCCTACCGCCTTCTCTGCAGAAATGGATAAGCAAATCTTGAAATATATATAAAGTTCTAATGCACCTGGAATAGGCACAGCCATTTTTTTTTTTTTTTTGGTAATAGAAAGCAGAGCATTCTTCATTTATTCATCTAAGTGCCTTCATGAACCAGGCATTAAAGCAGGCATGAAAATACAGAGAAAAAAGACATAACAAAAATACTGATATCAGTAATAATACTTTACCCTTTAGAGGAGTTACTATATGGTGACCATATGACAGCACAGTGCTAAATGAATTACATGCATTATCTCATTTAATTCTCAGAACAGCCCCATATCTTGGTACAATTATTCTCTCCATTTTGCAGATATAGACTTAGAGAAACTAAGTAATTTGCTCATGGCCATACAACTAATAAATGGCAGGATCTAGAAAGGGATCTTGCCATAAATAACCTAATGAAAAGAAAGACAACAAAATAAGATGAAATGTATATTGTGCTATAAGAAAATAAAGGAAGGAGCCCTTACACATCCATGTAGGAAGATTGTGAAAGCATTTACAGAGGTCTGATTTTAAATGCTTTGTATTCTTCTAACTTCTTTTTTTTTTAAGATTATTTATTTATTTATTCATTTATCCCCCCCTTGCTGCTTGTGCTCGCTGTGTCAGCTAACCACACCGTATGTGGCGGGCTTGCCTTCACCAGGAGGCCCCGGGAACTGAACCCGGGGCCTCCCATATGGTAAACGGGAGCCCTACTGATTGAGCCACAGCCGCTTCCCTCTTCCAACTTCTTATTTTTGGAAATGTTCAGATCTAGAAGTTGTTAGAACAGTAAATACTATGAATATCCATTTACATTTTACCTAGGCTCACCTATTATTAACATTTTGCTATATTTGCTTTCTCATTCTCTTTCTTCAGAGAGATACGTGAATAAATATAATCTATGCACACACACACATACATATATTTTTCTGCACCATTTGAGAATAAGTTGAATCATTAAGATACCCTAAATAGTTCATCATATAATGTCTAAGAAAAAGAACAGTCTCCTAATAGCTGTAATACAATTATTGCACTTGAAAAATTTAACATTAATACAATACAGTTTAGTATATTGGCAAATTCAAATTTTCCCAGCAGTCCCAATAATGTTCTTTATAGCTCTTTTTCAAATCTAAGATACTGTCAGGTAACACACAATTACATTTCATTGCCTCATCTCTTTAATCATTTTAATATGGAAAAATTCTTTATCCTTTTTTTTTTTAGGCTAGAGAGTTTATTAAGAAACAAGATAAGATAAAAAGCACACAATCTAAGACATAGATTGCAGGCATGGTGCGGGAAGAGACATGCCCATCCTTTCCTTTGACATGGACATATTTTTGAAGATGCTAAGCCACTTGCTTTGCAGAAAAGCTCTCAATTTGGACTTGCATAGTTGTTTATTCATGCTTATATTCAGGTTAAATATGTTAGGCACAAATACTACATAGATGATGTTTTGTCCTTGGTGTATCATACCAGAGGCTCATGGTGATCAATTCATCTGATATTAATGATGTTAAATTTGATCTCTTGGGAAAAGGTGGTATCCACAAGCTTCCTCCGTTGTAAAGGTATTTTCCCTTTGAAATTACTCACTGGGGCGGTACTTTGAGACTGTGTTCCAAAACAACCTTTCACACAATTATTTTTTCAGGAGGTACTGGGAATTGAACCAGAAACTCATACATGGGAAACAGGCAGTCAACCACTGAACTAAAACCTCAATTATTTTAACATCCATTTCTTTGGTAGTTGCAAAATATATTCAGATTTTATGGAACATTAGGGGATAGCCAAACAAATAAGGTAGGGGAGTAGAATTCCAATAACAAGTACAAAGTCTTAAAGTAGCAAAAAGTATATCATATTCTGGAACCTCCACGTAGTCCGGTATGGCTGGGCTACATGACACAGGTAGGAGAGTGGTTGAAGATTACATCTCCAGGCTCATCAGGCAGGTACATGGAAACCTTTATATGCTGTGCTGGATAAATGACAAAGAGCCCAGCTTCCTATGCTAGTAGAAGCATAATGCTGTTTCCTCCAGGTTTCTTCTAACACCTCTGATAGTGTCTTATGCAGCAGGGAGCTTTGACATTTCAACCTGTGGGTTTTATCCACAATGATATCACTCAAAGGGAAGGATTTTAGAAATGATGCACCTTTCAAGCTATTCTCATAGGTAGTGAGCAACACATGAAAATATGACTCCTGGGTTAGGACCTGCTGTAAGTGAGCTCTCTCCTCTTTGTCACCTGCATAGGTTACACAGGAAATACCCAGAGCAAATCTGTCGATCTCTTCTTTGCAGTTCTTCAAAATAGACAAGGGACAAAGAGTCAGAAATGGTCCTTCAGCATTTAATCTTCCTGCAAAGTACATAAGGGAGCATTAGTTTGTCAGGCCCCACTGCCTTAACTCCTGCACCTCCACACATGACTGAGTCACCTTGGTTCTCACAGCCTTCTTGAAAGAGAATAATGAAGCTTTAGGACTCACACTTCCTAATCTGAAAACTTACTAAAAAGACAGTAATGAAAACTGCATGATACTGGCTCAAGGACATACATATAAACCAATGGAATTGAATTGAGTGCTCAGAAACCAACCCTCACATGTGTGGGCAAGTGATTTTTTTTTTCTGGGTAAAAATAAAAATTTTCACAATACATACCAACATTTGCAAAATGATATATAAATATATATGCATATATGTGCATTTGTTTACAAAAATGTTATTTATGTATATATATAAATATATTTTAAGAGGGGCTTAGATACCCAAAATATTACACGGAACCCACTGGGATTCCCATGTTGCCCACCTCCCACACCTCCCACCACATCCCACACAAACATCTCCCACAAGTGAGGCCCACCACCCTCAATGGACTTACACATCCTGGGGCCTTGCCACCAACCATAGACCACAGTTCACCCCGTAGACAACACTCTCTCCCACACAGTTCTTAGTGGTATGTGCTATTTTAAAATGGCCTAAATCCATTGCCACAAAGGTACTCAGGACAACCTCCAAAACCCAAAGAAGCCCCTGTATTTCAACTGCTCATCCCCTCCCTGCCCCAAAAGTGTCTAATGGTCACTGGCTCCACCTCATTGTTATAATTTCTTCCATTGCTAGAATCACGATATGTGAACAACAGAATACCATCAAGTCCATGCTAGTCCATAGTTCTTCCCCCAATCCTGAGGGTACTGGGATGGTGATGTCCACTCCACCTCCAAGTGAGAGAGGGCTTATATCCCATGGATATGGTGGGTGAGATGATCCTGCCTGCAGATGCAGGCCCTCTCCATTCCCTGGGATGGGCATTGCCCATCGTTGTCTCCTCGCCAGGTGACTTGAATGAGTCCATTGAGCTGTAGGGTAGGAGTTGCAGCTCCACCGAGATTCCATGCACACCTGGCATATAGGTAGGCCAGAGGCTCCAGTCTCTGGAAGTATAGCTAAGAACTTCAGCATCACATACAGGTTTGAATAGAAGGGACTGATGAACCATGTGCAGGGTGGACTTATTTGAGTCCAATTCTGTCACTCTCAGGAGCACAGATTCCAAAATAGAGCCCACTGATAAGGCATCAGTCTCTGGGTCTAACCCCACTTATATAGGACCTGGGAGTCTCCAGAGCTCTCAGGAGCCCCTCTATGTGGGGTGATAGGCACTTAGATGTTCTATGAGCTCCTACTGAGGTGTGCGTAAGAGTTAACTCTGGGAGGACCTCCCGACTCTCTTTGAAGTCTCTTAGCCACAAGAACTCATTTGTTTTTACCATTTCCCCCTTTTATTCAAGGTCTTTTTCCAGTTGTGTTGCCAGTTGGCACTTGGTATTAATCCCTCGTTGCCAGGGAGGCTCATACCCGGGAGTCATGTCCCATGGTGGGGGGAAGGTAATGCAATCATATGCTGAGTTTGGCTTAGAGAGAGGCCACATTTGAGCAACAAGGAGGCTCCCAGGTGGCAACCCTTAGGCACCCCACAACTGGAGGCTAAGTCTCAGTTACAAGAGCAAAGACTCAAAAGGGTAGTCATCAATAAAAAGAACACATCAGTGGGTCATCCTCTTTTCACAGACACTGTCCCTGCACTCAGAGGATTATTGCTGCTCCCTTGGAGACTGTGGCAGAGCTCTCCAGGCTAGGAATTCAGATTCCCTCATTTGTTGTGTGATTGTCCACCCATCGTGACCATGCCCCATCTTTTGATCTTTTGATCGATTTTGTATATCTTTCATGTATATTCGGATGAACTAATTCCCATGAAACCCCCCTCCCAGACACCCCTCACCAATAATCCCCTACAGTACCCATTATAACCCTTCTATGATCCAAATTCTCCATGAAGATATAGTCCATAAAATAATCAAATACACTTACTAGGCAAAAGAAACAAGTATGATAAGCTTACATGCAAGAGACAAACATAAGGAAACTCAGGGGTAAAAACAAAAAAAAGAAAAGAAAAGGAAAAAAAAAACAAACCAAACAAAAAACAAAACGATATAAAATATAATTAGTGGATTGGGACATTCAGAAAATGGGTGAAAAGGCAAAGGAAATGCCTTTAAATATATATATATATATATTCATTCTTTTTTCCTTTCTCTACTATTTTCTTTCCTTCCTTTTATCACTGTGTTATCGGATGTCTGGTATGCCGTGACATCTTCCCCCTCTCAATCCCTATTGTCTCCCAATTTTTCATTTGATTTTCAAAGAAGTTTTAGGTCACAGCAAATTCACATATGGAGTGCCAGAGACTCCCAGATACCAAACCACGCCAACTACCCCACCCCATATTGACCCCCTCTTTTTTTTAATGTTAGCATTGTTATAACTGTTATACAGATAGCAAAATACAGCAACTAAACACTGTCAATGATTTACAGTATAGTCTACAATTTAGATGATACAGTTTAATAATTTTGATGATATTTACCATGTCTTGTGTCCATTACTGTAAGATAATGAAAAACCTTCCCCATGACCACCAAACACCCCTTTAGATCTTGACTGTTCCCTTCCCCCCAGCCCCCCGGGCCCATAACACCACCCTCTCCCTACCCATGGAATGTCAAGATTCACAGTTACACGCCCTGGAGATTTGAACCTGCCCTTCCTAATCCACCTACCCGCCAGTGCTGCACCTCCAAACCTAGGAACACCACCACTCATCTGCCCCATTCCCCAACATGCAACCACACTCTATCCCTTTACAATAGATTATGTATATATGGTTGATGGATCAAAGCTTGCTTTTCTCTTACTCTCCTTTGTTAACCTATCTTTCAGACAATGGTTCTCAGAGACTGCTCACTTTCCTCAGTTCAGATCAGTGAGGTCATATACTGTTCATCCTTCAGTGCCTGGCTTGCTTCACTCAACATAAGGTCTTCAAGATTCATCCACGTTATTCCATGTGTTAGCACTTTGTTCCTTCTTACAGCTGAGTAATAGTCCATTGTATGTATGTACCACATTTTGATTATCCATTCGTCTGTTGATAGGCACCGGGGCTGATTCCAACTTTTGGCAATGGTGAACAATGCCACTATGAACATTGGTGTGCATATATCTGTT
>JAKSZT010054452.1:807104-820609 GCA_026826555.1 Tolypeutes matacus
ATTGATTATAGTTTACATTGTAGTATACACTCTCCCATGCAATACTGTAGGTTATGACAAGATATATAATGGCCCATATCTGACAGTGCAATATCATTCAGGACAACACCCAAGTCCCAAAAATGCTACCTATTATATCTGTTTTCCCTCTCCCTGACCACAGAACCTCCAGTGGTCACTGCCTCCACATCAATGATGTAACTTCTTCCATTGCTAGAATCACATTAAGTCTATAGTAGAATACTAATAAGTCCACTCTAGTCCATAGTTCATTCCCCAATCCTGAGGATTCTGGGTTGATGATACCCACTCCACCTCTAATTGAGAAGGGACTTCAGTACCATATGGCCAGTGGATGGGACTCTCTTGATTGCAGTTCTAGGCTTTCTCAGTTCTTTGGTATGGTGGTTGAGCCCAATGAACTGGAGAGTAGGTGTTGCAACTCCTTTGAGGCTCAGAGCCCAGCTGGCATATGGAAAGCTCAAAGATTCAAGTCTCTTTGATGTACACCTACCAATTCCAGCACCACTATAGGTTCAAATAGAAGGGTCAGAAGAGCCATGTGTAGGGAAACCACAACTGAGCCCAACTCTATCACATTGGGGAGCACAAATCCCAAAGTTAGAGCCACTGGCAAGGCATCAAACTCTTGAGCTATCTACCCTGACCATAGTGCCTGGGTGTCTCCAGAGCCCTCAGAAGCTCCACTATTTAGTGTAGTGTCTAATTTGTCAAACAATGAGATCTTGCTGAGACATGCACAAGTGAAACCTCTGGGATGACCTCTCGACTCACTTTGAAGTCTCTTAGCCATATAAACTCATTTGTCTTTACACTTTCCTGCTTTTGGTCAAGGACTTTTTCCAGTTGTATTGCTAGTTGGTACTTGGTAATAATCCCTCAGTACCAGGAAGGCTTATCCTTGGGAGTCAAGTCCCACACTGGGTGAAGTTATTGCTTTTATATGCTGAGTTAAGATTAGAAAGAGGCCACATTTGAGCAAAAAGAGGCTCCCAGGAGGCAACTTTTAGGCACCCTATAATACTAGGCTAAGTTTCAATTTTGAGAGTAAAGTTTCATATGCACAGTCATTAATATCAAGGGCCCATCAAAGGACCATCTTCCTTCACTAACCATTGCCTCTGTACTAGGGGTTTCTTGCTATTCCATTAAAGAATGTGGTAGAGTTCCCCAGGATGGGAATTCAAGATTTTTTTGGTTATTGTGTGAATCTCCACCAACTGTGACAATGCCCTAAGAACTTTGAACACATTTATATGTCTTATATATTTATCCCCAGGTGAAACTCCTCCCTTGTATCCCCCATCACTGACACCCCACACAAATGATCCTCCCCTGCTAGTTGTAAACCTTCTGTGATCCAAAACTTTTTTAAAAAATGAAGCCAATAAAATAGCAAAATATAATTAATAAGAAAATGAAATAGAAGGATGGTTTTAAAAATAAGAAATAAAAAACAATTTTTTTTAAAATTTGGGGTATAATAATAAAATGAAAAATATTACAAAAATGTTTTTGACATTTTGCATTTCATCACTGTAAGATGTTTTGTCCTGTAGGTACAGTGACTTTTTCTTCCATTTATTCCCCCAGTGTCTTACTTTTAACATTTTGTCTTCAAAGAAGTTTTAGGTCACAGCAAATTCATGTACAGATATAGGGGACTCCCATATACCCAATATGCTCCCCATTTTCTCCATTCCCCTATTAATAACATTTTATATGTGGATGGTACATTTGTTACAATTGATGTACAAATATTGAAACATAGTTTCCAACAATGATCAATAGTTTACATTAAGGTTTACATTTTGGACCATACACTTTTACAAATTTTGATGAAATTTAATATGGCCTGTATCCATCATTGCAAGATTATGTAGAACACTTCCATGTTCCCAAAAGCCCCGTGTTCCATCTATTCTATTCCTCCTTCCCCTTCCCTTGGGACATATGGAAACCATCAGGCTTCACTTCTTGCAAGATCACATTCATAGTTACTTGCAACATCCCTGAGGGCTTGACACACTGGTCTGTCCTCCAGTGTGGAGGACATTGGTCATTGTCCATGCTGTATTTGAGAACATAGTAGGGCTCCCCAGGATGGGATTCCAAAACCTTCTGGCTCATTATGTGGGACTCCACTGGCTGATATAACACCCTATATCAAGATGAACACACACACTCCCTAGACGCCTGCTCCAGGTGCTCCCTGTCCTGAATGCCCCCTACATCTTATGCCCTAAACTAGTACCCTTACCTTATCCTACTGCCAAAAAAGCATTCCCAAAATTATTGTTTCAACCATGTACCCACCAATCCCTAGTGTTCATCTGCGCTCAAACCCAACGCTGTCTGTAGTTCAACGAACACTCCAAACCACACTCCACAGGCTCCCCCCCCCCACATACCTCCACCACCTAACTCAATAGTATCACTGTACCACTGTCATGCCCTTCTACTGCACAACTACACACTGCAACCTCATCATAGATTTTGTTCATATGTGAATTAGCTCACAACATTCTTCTCCCTTTCTACTGCCAGTAAACTTAACTTCCAGACTCTAGTTCTTGGACTCTGCTCAAATTTCTTAGTTCATATCAGTGAGGTCATGTAATATTTGTGCTTCAGTGCCTGGCTTGCTTCACACAACATAAGGTCTACAAGATTCATCCATTTAAACCCATGTGTTAATACTGTATTCTTTCTTACAGCTGAGTAATATTCCATTGAATGCACATACCACAATTTGTTTATCAGTTCATCTGTTGAAGGGCATTTGGGTTGTTTCCAATTTTTGGCAGTAGTGAATAATGCCACTATGAACATTGGTGTGAATATATCTGTTCATGTCCTGCTTTCCACTCTTCTGGGCATATACCCAGCAGTGGAACTGCTGGATCACATGGCAGTTCTATAGTTAAGTTTTCTGAGGAACTGCCACACTATCCTCCACAAAGGCTGCATCATTCTACAATCCCATTAGAGTAGATGAGGGTCCCTATTCCTCCACAACCTCTCCAACATGTGTAGACATGTTTTTTTAATAACCTCCAGTCTAATGGGGGTAGGATGATATCTCATTGTAGTTTTGATTTACATTTCCCTAATAGCTAGTGGTGTTAAGCATCTTTTCATGTGCTTTTTAGCCATTTGTACTTCATATTTGGAGAAGTGTTTATTCAAATCACTTGCCAATGTTTTAAATGGGTTGATTGTATTTTTCTTTTTGAGGGGTAAGATTGCTTTATATATGTAAGATATAAGGCCTTTATCAGATATATGGTTACCAAATATTTTCTCCCATTGAGTAGGCTGCCATTTCACCTTCTTCTCAAACTCCTTTGAGGTGCAAAATTTTAAATTTTGAATAGGTCCCATTTATATATTTTTACTTTCACTGCTCATGTTTTGGATGTGAAGTTCATGAAAACATTTCCTATTACATATCCTGTAGAGTCTTCCCTACATTATCTTCCAAGATCTTTATGGTCTTGGCACTTATATTTAGACCTTTGATCCATTTTGAGTTAATTTTTTTTTATTTTTAAACACAATTTTTAATTTTTTTTTAAAGAAGTTTTAAATTACACAAATCTTACACAAAATATAGGGGATTCCCATATATCCTACCCCTCCCCTCTCACATTTTCCTCTATTAATAACATCTTTCATTAGTATGGTACATTTGTTACAACTGATGAACACATAATGAAGCATTGCTACCAACCATGGTTCATAGTTTACATTATGGTTTACACTTTGCAGAACACAACCTTATAGGGTTTATATATATTAAAGCATAGATTACATAAATGTTACACAAAAATTACAGGGATTCCCATTTCCCCATCTCCCACATCTCCCATAACATCCCACATAAACATCTTTCATTAGTGTGGCATACCACCTGCAATGAATATATATATCCTGGGGCTTTGCCACTAAGCATGGACCATAGTTCACATTGCAGACCGCACTCTCTCCCACACAGTTCTGCATGTTATATGCTGATGTAAAATGGCCTATATCTGTCACTGTAATGTCACTCAAGATAATTCCCAAGTCCTGAAAAAGCCTCTGTATTACAACTGTTTTCCCCTTCCCTGCTCCAAAAGCATCCAGTGGCCACTGGCTCCACCTCACTGTTGTAATTTCTTCCATTGCTTGAATCACAATATGTCTACAACACAGTACCATTAAGACCACTCTACTCCATAGCTCTTCCCCCAATCCTGAAAAGTTTGGAATGGTGATGTCCACTCCACCTCCAAGTGAGAGGGGGCTTATATCCCATGGATACGATGAATGGGATTATCCTGCCTGCAGCTACAGGCTCTCTCCATACACTGGGATGGCTGTTGTCCATCATCATCTCTTCACCAGGTGACTTGGGTGAGTCCATTGAGCTGTAGAGTAGGAGTTGCAGCTCCACTGAGATTCCAGGCACAGCTGGCACATGGGCAGGCCAGAGGATCCAGTATCTGGAAGTACACCTACAAATTCCAGCACCAAATATAGGTTTGAATAGAAGGGACTGATGGACCATGTGCAGGGAGGACTTATTTGAGTCCAACTCTGTCTCTCTCAGGAGCACAGATTATGAAGTAGTGCCCACTGATAAGGAATCAATCTCTGGAGCTATCCTCCCTTATATAGGACCTGGATGTCTCCAGAGCCCTCAGGAGCCCCTCTGATTGGGGTGATAGCCACTTTGGTGTTTTATGAGATCCTACTGAGGTGTGCATAAGAGTTATCTCTGGGATGACCTCCTGACTCTCTTTGAAGTCTCTTAGCCACATGAACTCATTTGTCTTTACATTTTCCCCCTTTTATTCAAGGTCTTTTTCAAGTCATATTGTCAGTTGGCACTTGGTATTAATCTCTTATTGCCAGGGAGGCTCATCCCCGGGAGTCATATCCCACACTAGGGGGAAGGTAATGCATTCATGTGCTGAGTTTGGCTTAGAGAGAGGCCACATTCGAGCAACAAGGAGGATCTCAGGTGACAACCCTTAGGCACCCCATAACAGTAGACTAAGTTTCAATTACAAGAGCAAAGACTCATAAGGCTAGTCATCAATAACCAGAACCCATCAGTGGACCATCCTCCTTTGCCAGACACTGCCCCTGCACTCGGGGGACTGTTGCTGCTCCCTTGGAGAATGTGGTAGAACTCTCGAGGATGGGAATTCAGTATTCCCTCATTTATTGAGTGATTGTCTACCCACTGTGACAATGACCCACCCCTTGATCATTTGAACAATTTTATGTATATTCAGGTGAACTTCCTCCCATAAAACCCCCATCCCAGACACCCCCAACCAATGATGCTCTGTTGCCCCCATTGTAACACTTCTGTGATCTAAACCTACCTTGAAAATGAAGCCCATATAATATCCAAATACAATTAATAGGAAAATGAAATAATAATGATAAGCTTAAATGTAAAAGAGAAAATATATGGAGACTCAGAAAAAAAAAACTAAAAATAAAATAAAATTAAAGTTTGGGACATTCAAAAAATGGGGAAAAGGAAAACAAAGTTTTTTAAAATTAAAAAATAAAAAAAATTTATTTTTTCCTTTTATCACTGCATTATCAGGTGTCGAGTCTGTACCATGGCACCTTCCCCTCTCACTCCCCAGTGTCTCCCAAATTTTCATTTAGTTTTCAAAGAAGTTTTAGGTTATAGCAAAGCCACATACAGAATACTAAGGACTCTCATATACCCAACCACCTTCCCCTTTCCTAACCCCATATTAAAACCTTTTTTTTATGTGGATGGTAGCATTGTTAAAACTGTTATACAGAAAGTCAAACACAGCCACTAAACACTGTCAATGGTTTACAGTATAGTCCACAACCCAGACAGTAGAGTTTAACAATTTTTGATCATATTTACCATGTCCCACATCCATTACTGTGAGGTAATGAAAAACATTTCCCATGACCACTAAATACCCCCTGTTTGATCTTTTCCAGCAAAACTGGCATTCAAAAGTGATGGAGAGTTCAAAATATTCACAGATAAACAGAAATTAAGAGAGTATGCCAATAAGAGACCTGCATTTCAAGAAATACTAAAGGAAGTTCTACAAGTTGAAAGGAAAAAACAAGGGAGAGAGAGTTGAAGGAGAGTTTAAAAACAACTAAAAAGACAAAAACAAACAAAACAACATATGACATACATTAATCCAAAGAAAATATGGCCGAAATAAGAAATTCATTGTGACTAATAACACTGAATGTTAATGGATTAAATTCACCACTCAAGAGACACAGATTGGCAGAATGGGTAAGGAAATAAGATCCATCTATATGCTAACTACAAGAAACCCACCTTTGACCAAGGGATTCAAGGAGGCTGAAAGTGAATGGCTGGAAAGCAATTGTACAAGCTAACAATAGCCAAAAAAAGGGCAGAAGTAGCTATTCTAATATCAGACAAAATAGACTTTAAATGTAAAACTATTGTAAGAGACAAAGATGGACACTATATATTAGTAAAAGGGGTAATCTCTCAAGAAGAGAGAACAATAATAAACATTTATGCACCTAATTGGGGTGCCTCAAAATACGTGAGGCAAACTCTGGGAAAAACTAAGTGGAGAAATAAATACCTCTACAGTTTTAGCGGAGGACTTTAATACACCATTATCATCATTAAACAGAACATCTAGCCAGAGAATCAATAAAGAAACAAAGACTTTGAACAATACATTAGAGTACCTGGACTTAATAGACATATACAGAACACTACACCCAAATACAACAGGATTTACATTCTTCTTGAGTGCACATGGATCATACTCCAAAATAGACCATCTGGTAGGCCACAGACCAACTCTCAATGAATTCTGAAAGACTGAGATTATACAAAGTAATTTCTCTGACCACAATAGAATGAAATTGGAAATCACTAAGGGCCAGAGAAACAGATTAGGCACAAAGATATGGAAGTTAAACAACACACTCTTAGACAAACAGTGAGTCAAGGAGGAAATCTCAGTGACTACCTTGAAAATAATGAAAATGACATATCAAAAACTATGGGATGCAGTGAAAGCTGTCCTGAGAGGGAAGTTCATAGACATAAATACACATATTAAAAAGAAGAAAGATCTAAAATTGAAGACCTAACTGCACACATGGAGGAATCAGAAAAACAACAACAAACTAAACCTAAAGGAAGTAGAAAGAAGGAAATAACAAAGATTAGAGCAGAACTAAATGAAATAGAGAATAAGAAAGCATTAGAAAAAATAAACAAAACCTAAAGCTGGTTCTTCAAGAAGATCAATAAAATTGACAAACCCTTAGCCAGAGTAACAAAGAAAAAGAGAGAACAGATGCAAATACACAAAATAAGGAATGACAAAGGGGATATCACTACTGACCCCACAGTTATAAACAGTATCATAAGAGGATACTTTGAAAAATTATATGCCAACAAAAATGATAGTTTAGAGGAAATGGACAAGTTTCTAGAAACTCACAAACAGCCTTCATTGATGAAAGAAGAAATTGATGAACTCAACAGTCCAATTACAAGTAAAGAGATAGACTTAGTCATCAAAAACCTCCCAGCTAAGAAAAGCTCAGGACCAGATGGCTTCACTGCTGAATTCTACTCACTTATGAGTTATTTTTTGTATAAAATGTGAGATGGTGTTTCTCTCTCATTCTTTGGATATGGATATCCAGTTCTCCAAACACCATTTGTTGAGAGGCCATTCTCTCCAAGTTGAATTTGCTGGGTGGCCTGGTCAAAGATCAGTGGACTATATATGTGAGGGTCTATATCAGAACTCTCAATTCAGTTCCATTGTTCAGTATGTCTTTTCTTGTTCCAATACCATGGAGTTTTGACCACTGTATCTTTGTAGTGTGTTATAGAGCTAGATAGTGTTATTCCTACAATTTCATTTTCCTTTTTCAATATGACTTTGGCTATTTGGGACCTTCTGCTCTTCCAGATAAATTTCTTAATTTTTCCATTTCAGTAAAAAATGCTGTGGTAGTTTCTATTGGGATTGTGATAAATCAGTAGATCAGTTTGGGTAGAATAGACATCTTAATGATGTTTAGTCTTCCTATGCATGAACAGGGGATATTCTTCCATTTATTGAAGTCTTCTTTGATTTCCTTTAACAATGTTGTCTAGTTTTCAGTGTATAATTCATTTATATCTTTTCTTAAATTTATTCCTAACTATTTGAGTTTCTTAGTTGCTATTGAAAATGGGATTGTTTTCTTAATTTTCTCCTCAGATTGCTCATTATTGGTGTGCAGAAATGCTACTGATTTTTGCACATTGATCTTATATGCTGCGACTTTACTGCACACATTTATAAAAACTAGAAAGCTTTGTTGTAGATTTTTCAGGGCTTTCGCGGTATAGGATCATGTCATCTACAAATAGTGAAATTTTTACATCTTCCTTTTCAATTTGGATGCCTTTTTTTTTTTTTTTTCAACTCTGATCTGTTTTTATTGGGGTATAGGAAATGGGGCTTCTAGTCCTCCTGGAATAGTTTTTGCAATTTTTTCTTCTTCTTGGAGCTGCTCTTACTGCCAGTAGCCTCCTCAGTTCCGCTGCTGACAGGCTTCTCCTGCAAGGAGAGCTTCCTCTTTTTCTTGGAGGCTCTCCTGCTGTTGGCTGCCTCTTCGACATCGCTAACTAGCTCCTCTTTGGGCAAAGACTTTTTCCTCTTGGGAACACTTGTGCTGCTAGGGGTCTCTTCAAGATCACCACTGACCAGCTCCTCCTTGGACTTTAATTTGGATGCCTTTTATATCTTTTTTTAAGTGCTCGAGAAAGTACTTCTAACAAAATGTTAAATAGGAGGGGAGCCACCCAACCCAATAATATCTCTACCCTCTTGTCATATCCCTTCATATTCAACTACAGACTTTCACCTTACCATAGATTACGTCCATATGGGTGTTGGTTGACAACATTCTCCTTTTCTATTTCCTATAAGCCTATCTTCCAGACAATAGCTCTCTGAGTCTGCTCAATTTGCTTAGTTCCTATCAGTGAGGTCATGTCCTGTTCATCCTTCATTGCCTGACTTGTTTGACTCAACATAAGGTCCTCAAGGTCCATCCACATTATCCCATGTGTTAGCACTTTATTCCTTCTTACAGTTGAGTAATATTCCATTGTACACATGTACCACATTTTGTTTATCCATTCATATGTTGTTGGGCATTTGGATAGATTCCAACTTTTGGCAATAGTGAATAATTCCACTATGAGCATTGTTGTGTATATATCTGTTCATGTTTTTGCTTTCAATTCTTCTGGGTATATACCCAGCAGTGGAATTGCTGGATCATACGGCAGTTAGATAATTAGTTTTTTTGAGGAACCACCAAACTGTTCTCCACAATGGCTGGACAATTCTACATTCCCACCAGCAGTAGATGAGGGTTCCCATTCCTCCATACCCTCTCCAACACTTATAGGCCTCTGTTTTTTATAAATAGCTGCCAGTCTAATGAGTGTAAGATGGTATCTCATTGTAGTTTTGATTTGCATTTTCCTAATAGCTAGTGATGTTGAGCATCTTTTCATGTGCTTTTAAGCCATTTGTATTTCTTCCTTAGAGAAGTGCCTTTTCAGGTCACTTACTAATTTTTTAAATGGGTGTTTATCTTTTTTTATTTTTGAGGTGTAGTATTTCTCTATATATGCAGGATATTAGGCTCCTATCAAATATATGGTTGCTAAATATTTTCTCCCATTGGGTAGGCTGCATTTTTACTTTCTTTATAACATCCTTTGAGGTGCAAAAGTTTTTAATTTATTTTGAGGAGATCCCATTTATCTATCTTTTCTTTTGCTGTTCGTGCTTTAGTTGTTGAAGTTCAAGAAACCATTTCCAATTACAAGGTCCTGTAGATGTTTCCCTACACTATCTTCCAGGGTCTTTATGGTCTTGGCTCTTATATTTAGATCTTTGATACATCTTGAGTTGATTTTTGTATAAAGTGTGAGATGGTAATCCTCTCTGATTCTTTTGGATATTGATAATCAGTTCTCCAAGCAACGTTTGTTGAAGAGGCCAGTCTCTCCCAATTGAGTGGACTTGGTAGTCTTGTTGACTTTCAGATGACTGTATATGTGAGGATCTATATAAGAACTCTCAATTCCATTCCATTGGTCAGTTTATCGATATTTGTGACAATAATCTTGAGCAAACCCTTTGAATAAATTGAACGAAATGGAGTGCTAAAATGAATAAATAAATAAAAGACTCCAGTAATCTAGATTAAAACCCAACCTGATTCAGTTGGGCCATATTTAAATGAAGTAATGTCTTGAAGAGATCTTATTTACAATCGATCCGCACCCACCAGAATTGAGACTAAGACCAAGAACAGGTCCAAACTGGTGTTCACAATTCAACTGACATCAGAATTCTTCATTAAATGACTGTAGTGTTAGGGTTCAAGAAGAACTGTGACCTGTCCAAAGGTTACATGAGGGTGAAGGATGACAAGGAAGGGGTCCTGAATATACCTGGGATAAGTGTCTCTTTGCTGTTTTGTTTAAAGCTGGAATGGAAATAACCTAAGCACCTGGTATATAAAGACCCATATTAAATACCTTTTAGATAAACGAATGAATGAATTTTTTGAAAGCTTCTGACAATCAGCTCTACCTAATTGACAAGATCTAAAGTATATATGATTTATATTTTTCTTTAACATTTACTCATATATCTTCCACAGCCTGAATTTAGTTTTGATTGTCTCAAATATCAGAAAGAAATACAATCTTTGTGTCATATTCAGTAAAATCCATGTATATTCTTGAAGATATGGGCTATTTTCACAAGTCGTTTTTGAATGAAAATAGAGTGAACTGAGTAATGAGAAGACATTTTTCTCCCTTTAATAGTAATTTGAGATTTAGATCAAAGTTAGTAAAATTATTTTCATATAACTCACATTTACTCTGTTTTTTTCTTACATCTCGAACCATTGAAATAGGCTCTCTTTTAATAAATTGTTTTTCCTTCAAAAGAAAAAAATAGGAATGGTGAAACTGGGCATCATTGTCTTGTTCCAGATCTTAGAAGGAAAGTTTTGGATTTCTCCATTGAATATCATGTTAGCTGTGGGTTTTTCATATATACCCCTTAATATTTTGAGGAAGTTTCCTTCTACTCCTATATTTTCAAGAGTTTTTATCAGGAGATAATGTTATATTTTGTCAAATGGTTTTTCTGCATCTATACAGATGATCATTTGATTTTTTTCTTTCAATCTGTTTATGTGGTGTATTACATTATTTGGTTTTCTTTTGTTGAACCATCCTTGCATACCCAGGATGAAAACCACTTGGTCATGGTGTATAATTCATTTGATGTGTTGTTGAATACTTTTAGCAAGTATTTAGTTGATGATTGTAGCATCTAAGTTCATTAGAAAGATTGGTCTACAGTTTTCATTTCTTGTGGTGTCTCTGGCTTTGGTATTAAGGTGATATTGGCATAATAGAATGAGTTAAGCAATGTTCCCTCCACTTCTATTTTTTGGAATAGTTTAAGCAGGACGTGTGTTAGTTTTTTCCTGAAAGTTTGGTAGAATTCACCTGTCAAACCATCTGGTCTTGGGCTCTTCTTATTTGGGAGGTTTTTGATGACTAATTCTGTCTCATTACTTGTGATTGGTCTATTGAGTTCATCAATTTCTTCTTTCATCAATGTAAGCTGCTTTTGTGTTTCTAGGAATTTGTCCATTTCCTCTAAATTATCCTTTTATGGCATATAATTTTTCAAAGTATCCTCTTATGATATTCTTTATTTCTGCGGGGTCAGTGGTTATATGCCCTTCCTCATTTTGTGTATTTGCATCTTCTCTCTTTTTTTCTTTGTGAATCTAGCTAAGGGTTTTTTTAATTTTATTGATCTTGAAGAACCATCTTTTTTTTTTTTTTTTACTTTTTTCTAGTGCTTCCTTATTTTCAATTTCAGTTAGCTCTGCTCTAATCTTTGTTATTTCCTTCCTTCTACTTCCTTTGGGTTAGTTTGTTGTTCTTTTTATAATTCCTCCAGGTATGCAGTTAGGTCTTCAATTTTAGCTCTTTCTTCTTTTTTAATATAGGCATTTATGGCTGTGAATTTCCCTCTCAGTACAGCTTTTGCTGCATCTGATAGGTTTTGATATGTTGTGTTGTCATTTTCATTCATTTAAAGGTAGTTA
This sequence comes from Tolypeutes matacus, assembly GCA_026826555.1. Classification (NCBI taxonomy): domain Eukaryota; kingdom Metazoa; phylum Chordata; class Mammalia; order Cingulata; family Chlamyphoridae; genus Tolypeutes; species Tolypeutes matacus. The sequence continues at coordinate 819,348 of JAKSZT010054452.1, forward strand.
TTGAGCTATTTTTCAATTTCCTCCTTGACCCACTGTTTGTCCAAGAATGTGTTCTTCAACATCCTTATCTTTGTGTCTAATCTGGTTTTCTGTCCCTTACTGATTTCCAGTTAAATTCCATTGTGGATAGAGAAATTACTTTGTATAATTTCAATCTTTCTGAGTACACTGAGTGTTGTTCTGAGGTCTAGTATGTGATCTATCCTGGAGAATGATCTATGTGAACTTGAAAAGAATGTATATCCCACTTTATTGGGTGTAATGTTCTGCATATGTCTACTAGTTCCAGATCCTCTAATGTATCATTCAAAGTCTTTGTTTCTTTATAGGCTCTCTCTCAAAATGTTCTATCTAATTGTAAAAATGGTGTATTATAGTGTCCCACTATAATTCCAGAGACATGTATTTCTCAACTTAGTTTTTCCAGTATCGGCCTCATATATTTTGAGGTTTCCTGGTTAGGTGCATAAATGTTTATGAATGTACTTTCTTCTTGATAGATTATCCCTTTTATTAATATATATATTGTCTGTCTTTGTCTCTTACAATAGTTTTACATTTTAAATCTTTTTTCCCAATATTAGTATAGCTACTGCCATACATTTTGTATATTGTTTGCTTGTAAAATTGTTTTCTATCCATTCAGTTTCAGCATCCTTGTATCCCTGTATCTAAGGTGGGTTTCTTGTAGACAGCATATACGTCAGTCATATTTCCTTATCCATTCTGCCAATATGTGTCTCATGACTGGTGAGTTTAATCCATTATCATTCAATGTTATTACTGTCAAAGAATTTCTTTCATTAGCCATATTTTCTTTGGTTTATGTATGCCATATGTTGTTTTTATTGCACTTTTTTGTATTTTTAATTGTTATTAGACTCTCCTCCAACTCTCTCTCTTCTGTTTTTTCATTTCAGCCTGCTGAACTTCCTTTAGTATTTCTTGAAGGGCCGGTTTCTTATTGGCATACTCTCTTAATTTCTGTTTATCTGTGAATATTTTGAACTCTCCATCATTTTTTTTTAATTATGGGTAAAAATAAAAATTCTCACAAAACATACAAATATTTGCAAAATGATATATAAATATATATGCATATATGTGTATTTGCTTACGAAAATGTTATTTGTATATATATATATATACATATATTTTAAGAGATGCTTAGATTACCCAAAATATTACACGGAACCCACTGGGATTCCCATGTTGCCCACCTCCCACACCTCCCACCACATCCCACACAAACATCTCCCACA
>JAKSZT010054452.1:832707-853811 GCA_026826555.1 Tolypeutes matacus
GGGTTAATGTATGTCATATGTTGTTTTGTTTCTCTTTTTGTCTTTTCAGTTGTTTTGAAACTCTCCTCCAACTCTCTCTCCCTTGTTTTTTCCTTTCAACTTCTAGAGATTCCTTTAGTATTGCTTGAAGTGCTTTTTTATTCTTGACAAACTCTCATAATTGCTGTTTATCTGTGAATATTTTGAACTCTCCATCATTTTTGAATGCCAATTTTGCTGGATAGAGAATTCGTGGCTGGAAGTTTTTTTCTTTTAGTGTTTTGACTATGTCATACCACTGTCTTCTTGCCTCCATGGTTTCAGCTGAGAAATCAGCACTTAATCTTATTGTGCTTCCCTTGTATATGATGGTTCTCTTTTCTCTTGCTGCCTTGAGTATTTTCTCTTTGTCTTGAGCATTGGACAATTTGACAAGTATATGTCTTGGAGTTGGCCTGTTGGGATTTATACTATTTGGGGTGCGCTGTGCTTCCTGTATCTGCACATCCATCTCTCTAAATAGAGTTGGGAAATTTTCAGCCATAACTTCCTTCAACACTCCTTCTGTTGCCTTTCCCTTCTCTTCTCCTTCTGAATTGACCATAATGCGTATGTTTGTGCGTCTTGCATTATCGGTTAATTCCCTGAGACCATACTGGATTTTTTCTATCTTTTTGTCTATCTTTTCTACATTCTCTTTGATTTCAACTGTATTGTCTTCCATATCACTTATTCTTTCCTCTGCCTGTTCAATTCTGCTGCCATGTGAGTCCAGCGTCTTTTCCATTTCTTGACTTGTGTCTTTGTTCACCATCATATCCATTACCTTTTTAGGTGTGTTAGCTATTTCTTCAGTATATTCTCCCAGTGTCTTCTTTATATCCTTAATCTCTTCCTTCAGTTCTTTAAGTTGGTCCATGATATTTGTTTGGATAGCTTTGATTAGTTGTTCGATGTACTGCATTGCTTCCTGGTTTTTATTTTGTGCATTGGACTGGTCCGTATTTTCCAGTTTCTCAGAGGCATTTGTATTTTTCTGTTGCCCTCTGGTCATCATATTATCTTGATGGGTTTGTTCAGTTGATTAGGTTTTCTCTATGCTCTAGAATTTTATTTAGCTGTTGGTTCTGCGTGTGAGTTAAGTTTTCCCTTTGGCAGTTTTTCTTCTTATTTTATTTCCTTGCTTCTTTCTATGTTCCCTTGAAGGCAAAAGGTTAGGGGCATAGGAATCAAAAGATGTAAGGAAGGCAGCAGGATAATAGAAATATTGATAAAAGTTAGAAGAGGGGCAAAATGAGACTTAATGAGATGAATATTTAACTTGTGTAGGCAGTGTTGAGTACTAGGGTAAAATATGGAGTTCCTACATTGGACTGGGAAAAAATGGAGGAATATATATATAGTGATTTAGAAGGCTAGAATTATGAGGAATGAGAGAAATAGTAAAGAAAGGTCTGAAAGGAAAAAGTTAATACTAATATAAAAGAAAGAAAAAAGAAGAAGAAGAAAACAAAATAGATGGGATAGAAATTGACACCCTTAAGTTGTGGGCCTATGAAAAAATATTGTCTCTAAGACGCACAACAGAAAACAGAATACAGAAAGATGCAGGAAGGATAAGACCAGAAAGTAACAGAGAGAAACCAAAGATCTACACAGGCAAACAGTCAAACAGAGCTATGGGGTGTCAATGATTCCCCTAGGGTCCATGTGGATCCTTCCTGCCTACTTGTGTTTATCAATGAATTTCCCCACAGAGTTCTATATGCAGGTCCTGAAGCAGCTTTTAGCTATTAAACTAAATTAAAAAGAATTTATTTTTCATTTGTTGAGGTGACCTCACTTTTTTTTTTTTTTTTAATAGCCAAATGCAGGACCCAAAATAATTCCTCCTCTAGACCAACCCCCTTCCGGAAGGAATCCTAGCTGGGCCCGTGGAAATTAATCAAGCAGTCCCACTTTCCGGACTCCCCAGTTTAGCTGAAGCTCTGATGTTAGTCAGTGAGGAGTGCTAAAGACGGCGGATTACGCCCTTTCTGGCGCCGAGCTCGAGCTTCACCGGGCTGCTCAGTAAATCAGTTTGAGTGCAGATTTGCATCTGCTCTCAGCCTAATGGTGCTTCAGGTCGGCTTATCTGCTCCCCAAAGCTATGGGGCAGTGCAGGCAGCCAGATCGATGTCTAAAAATATAAAATACCCTTCCCTGTCTTCCAACAGAAACCTCCCTTTTTTGGGAAGTGTCCCTTCCTCCTGGCTCTGCAGCAGCCCGGGTCTTATCCCTGGGTGGCCAGGGAAATCAGCTGCGTTTACCAACCAAAATCCCTCCTCCAGTTCACCGGGTGCTGATTAGCTCGTTTGCTCTGTTCACACAGGGTCTAAGGGGCACCAGGCAGCCAGATCCCCAGAAAATAAAAATTTTTCGCCCCTCCCGTGGCTCCAAATGGCCGTTTTATTTAATTTTATTTTATTTTTCCCTTACCGCGGGGCTCATCTGCCTGTGCCAACCTCCACCGGCAGCCTCAAAACTCACGAATCTCCACCGTTCAGTCCACACCGCCGATCCGCGCAGGTAGCTGTCCCAAGCTTCTCACTCCATGCGTGCACAGCACTGACCCCCGGGTAGGACCCCGTCCACAATCCGCCTTACTCTGGGAGCTTGCAGTGTTCACCCTCCTACACTAATGCCATCTTGGCTCCCTCTCTCTCCATCATTTTTGAATGCCAGCTTTGCTGGTTATAGAATTCTTGGCTGGAAGTTTTTTTTTTTTTTTTTTTTTTCTTTTAGTACCTTAACTATGTCACACCACTGCTTTCTTACCTCCATGGTTTCAGATGAGAAATTAGCACTTAATCTTACCGAGTTTCCCTTGTATGTAATGGTTCTCTTTTCTTTTGCTGCTTTCAGTATTCACTCTTTGTGTTGAGCATCAGACAATTTTGACATGTATATGTCTTGGAGTAGGCCTGATAGGATTTCCTATGCATGTTCAAATCTCCTTTTATCTGCTTCCATTGTGTTTTTTATTTCTTGTATTGTGCCATTCATCATCATATCCGTTATCTTTTTATGTATATTTACAGTTTCTTCAGTGTGTTCTCTGGGTGTCTTCTTAATGCCCTTAATGTCTTCCTTCATTTTATTAATTTGATTCTTGATAATTTTTGGATATCTCTGATTTGTTGTTCTATGTTCTGCATCTCCTCATGTTTTCTAATTGGTTTGTTGGACTGGGCCATGGCTTCCTGTTTCTTAGTATGTGTTGTAAATTTTTTTGGTGTCTGGGCATTCATTTATCTTGATGGGTTAGTTCTGTTGATTAGTTTCTCTTTGTAATCTAGGTTTTTATTTTGTTGTTGGTTTGTTTTTGTTATAAGTTTCAATGTTGACACTTCTTTCCTTTCATTTCCTTTCATTGATGTTGTTTATACTCCCTTGGGAAAAAAACATTAGGGACAGAGAAAAAGAAAGAGATAACAAGAGAAAAAGGTATAATAGTAAAAATAATTGTAAAAGGTAGTTGAGGAACCATATAAAACCTAGGAAAATGATAATTAATTTTAGTAAGTAGTGCAGTGCAGAGGAATAAGAATTAAAAAGTGGAGTACAAAAAATGAAATGAGAAACTGAATAGAGAGAAATATATAGAGTGAATTAAAAGTTGAGAATGATGAGAAGAGAAGAGAAAAGCAAAGACAAAAAAGTAAATAAAGAAAACAGAGAAGTGGAGAGAGAAATAAAAACAAGAAAATTGAAGACCAAACAAAAAAGGTGGAATGAAAAAACAACAACAGAAAGTAGAATATAGAAATATGAAGGAAGGAAAAGAAAGAGCACAGGTAGATATTATTGGTAAACAAAAAAAGTAGAGAAATGAAACGAAGACACAACAAAGAAGAAACAAGACAGCAACAGCTAGTTAACAAAGGGGAAAAGCAAGAGGATAAAAAAGAACAAAAATCAAACAAAGAAACAAACAAAAACCATGTAAAAACAGCCTTCCATCTTATGCCTCTAAGCTTCTTCTCAGGCTGCCAGTTTTCATCAATTACCCTGCATCCTGCCCTCTGCAGATTTTGAACCATGTGTTAGTGAGTAATTTAAGTTAAATTTTAAAAATGAATTTTTTTTTAAAAGTAAGAGACCCAAGAAAAGCTAATACATAATTAATGTCTATATATTTCCTGTCAGAAAGTATCAGCTGGATGTATGATAACCTAGTGGATCTCTTCTCTAAGAAGAGCCAAGAATTGAACCAGGGACCTTGTAAATGCAAGGTGGGAACTTCTCCTCTGAGCTAAATTTTGTCGTTGGGCCTGTTAGCCTTTCAGAAAATTTTCTGCCCACTCTCTCTAGGGCAGGTTAGAACCTTTGGAGTTGGCCAGAGTCCTGTTGATTAGGCACCTGTTGGTCCCTGCCCCCTTTCTATATTAATTGCTTTCTCTCCCACAGCAGCTGGGCATGATAGCCTGTGTGAGAAGATTCCCCCTCCCCTTTCCTGGTCAGAAAGAGGTCCCTTCTGAGATTCAAAGAGGACTCTGGTCACTGAACTCACCACAAAGAAACCACTCTCAACCCTCTTCCAGAGGCCTCCTCTTCCCAAGGGATCCTAAATTGGCCCTTGAAAGCTTATTGAGGTTTCCTACCACTTGCCTCCCTTAGGGAAGTTGGAATTTTGATTGTTTTCAGCACCAGACTTGTCTGTTTCCTGTCTCAACCCACTCCCTGCCCAAGTCCTCTGTCCCAGGGCAGCTGGGTGAGTCAGGCTGCCTGAGAAGATCCCCTTCTCCCTTCTTCCTGAGGCCACCTCAGGGCCAGATGGTATGCTCCCTGATGTTCAAAGGGGGCCCAGGTAACAAAACCTACAAAAAGGAAACCCTTATCCAAACTTTGCCAAGACCTTCTTCCTTCCAGAGAATGCAGCCTCCCACTTGGTGGCTGATGGGAGTCAGGGAGCTTATGGAGGCTTTTTCCCTTGAGGGTGGTGCTTAGTTGCCCACTGTTTCCAGCCAGTACCTCAAACTCATGGTTTTCCCTTGGGCTCTTTATATCTTTGTCCAGGCTCCTCCAGATCAATGTGCTGAAGCCTCCTGCTTTATGGGTCCCCCAAAAAAGCTCATTTGGGTAGGATTTTGCCCCTTCTCAGCCATTTTTTTTGTGATAGCATAAGTGTGCACTTCTCTAAACTTGCTTCCCCCCCTTTTTCCTCTCCCATCTTCGAGTCCCACCACCCAGCACTCTGTTTCCCAAAATGCCTGCTGGTGCACCTCCCTTGCCTTCTGTTACTTCACTTGGGTTGAGGCTTTACATGATACAAGTCTCAGATGGTATGGCACTTCAGAGAATTTGTTTTGCCACTTTGTCTAAACATTTTCCTCCACCGCATCATGCAATATTATTGTATTTGTTTCTTTTAATGTGTTCTCTTTGTGAAAACACTATGTGAAACTATCTTTTTCACTATTTACTCATTTATATTTTACTAGAATATAGGCTCCTTGAGGGCATGGGCATGTGTCTGTTTCACTGTTGTATTCATAGCATCTATGATAGTAATTGGCATGTAGTGGCACCTACTAAGTGCCAGGTGAATGAATGAATGTCTGCCCACATTAGAATGTAAGCACTTTGAGTGTCAGGACCTTATCTGCCTAATTCAAGCTGAGCATGAAGCAGAACTGGGTCTCTCACATTGTAGAGGAATAATTACAAGTCGGTCTCAGGGGTGCAGAATAAACCCTGGTGGTGTTGGATTGGCATTTGAGGTATCAATATAGAATCATTTTTGAAGTATTTATGTTGTGATAGACACAGTAATAACTATATATGTTTCTGGCCTGGATTTGTAAATGTGTGCATCCTAGTATGTCTCCTGAGAGAGATGTGAAACAAGGACACCTCAATATCAATGGACAGACCCACAGACAGATCTTGGTTTGTAACAAAAATTCTCCAGTAAATTGACCTATTGCCTTTTAAAGAGTGAATGGTTCCAGGGCTGGGGAAGGAAAAACACAAGATGGACCTGGAGCATTGCTTGGAGTGATAGAACATAAGTTGATGGTGTTTCTCTAATTGTGGGGCTCAACAAAGTGCTGGCACCATCAAAGTCCTGGGTCATGGAAGTAGACTCTGGGAGTGACTTTAGTTTTCCTGGGGTTACATCACACAGATAAGGTTTCTCTCTTTAACTCAGGGTTTTCTGAGTCATATCTAGAGCCTTATCAACAATAACACACTTCACAGGAGACTTCCTGGTGTGAATGAGACCAGGATAAGCCTTTGTGCTGCAAAAAGAACACTGATGTTTGTCCACCCTGTGCTGGAAAATGTCCTCCTTGAGTACATGTGAACACTCACCAGACAGCAGGGCTGAATTTCTTAGGAGATTATCTGAAATATTTTGTTTATTTAAAAGGGAACTTCAAAGTTAATTGCACAGTTTCTGATGTCCATTCTGGTAAATGAGAAGCTTAGAAGCCATCACTGCCATTCTATCATCCAGGAAAAACTGGAACAAACTGAAAAACAAGCAATGCTTTTTAGATCCATTAGAGAATTGAGGTCATAGATTAAACCATTTATCCCCAAATATGAGGGAGGTGGATTAAGAAAAAAACACAGATTTCCCAGAGAAGACCAGGATAAAAGATTTGCCTGCAGTCAGTACCAGTAAGAATGCTTGACTGTAATTGATGATTTGCAGTAGACACTGTTTGGACTAAGAATTGTGTTAAGGACTCCAGGGCTCAGTTCAAGGGGAAATCACATGAATTCCTTAGTTTTACCTCCTAGATTACCACCAGTTTCTTACTGTGAAGAATGGAGGAAATTCTCTTCATGCTTCCAGCAATGGTAAGGTATACTTAACCATTTTGTGATATGTCCATGGTAGTCTGGTCTCCTTAACAAAGGACTATTCTCAAATCAATCTATTTTGCCAGAACATAACTGGCAGGGAAAGAAAAGAAATACTCACCTCCCACCCTTTCTAATCTTTGAAGTGGGGTAAGGAAAATACCAATAGCATCCCCCTCCAGACATCCTGTCTGACTTAAAAGGATAGCTGAGAATCAATTTGTAAATGCTCTTGCTTAGCAGAAAAGACTTACTAAAAGATTGAGATGAAATCATTGGATTATAGAAATCTTCCCCTCCCTCATGCTAACTTACAACTGTGTGAAGAGAGTTCCTATATAATAGCAGGGGATAGGAGCATAACTGAAAGTCTGACCTCTTATCTATGAAATCTCTGGAAAAACCTAAAGGTAGTGGAAGACATATGCACACAGACATCAGAGTAATTTTACTGAGGCCTGACAGCTGTAGCAAATAGTAAGTACAGCATGGTGTCTAGCCAGATAAACATAAAACCTTATATTAATGGTCAATTTATCTCATTTACTTTTACATGGTATATCATATCTAGTTTCAACAAAAACATACAAAACATACTAAATGAAAAATATAGTAAACACAACAAGCAACAGAAACAGACTTAGATATGGCAAAGACATTTGAATTATCAGATAGGTAATTTTAAACCACTATGATGAATATGTTAATAGCTGTAATGGAAAATGCTTACAAGAACTGATTGTAAGTGTAAGGAAAAGATGATCCCTCAAAAAAAAAAAAAAAGAATAAAATAGAGAAACTACAAATCTTAAAAACTAACAAATTTAGAATGCTTTTATTGGGCATATGAATAGACTATAATCAGCCAAGAAAAGAATCAGAGAGCTTGATGGTATGTCAACAGAAACTTGCAAAATTGAATTGGAAAGAGAAACAGAATTTTTTTTTAAAAAAAGATGTAACAGAATATACAAGAACTGTGGAACAATTATAAAAGGTAGAACATATGATTAATGGGAATGCCAAAAAGAGAAGCGTGAAAGAAGAACAAAATAAATGTATAAAGTAATAATAGCTTAGAGTTTTCCAGAATTAGTGACAGATATCAAACAACATTTCCAGAAAAGTCAGAGAGCACCAAATATAATAAATACCAAAAATCTACTCTTAGGATCATCAGTTTCAAACCACACATAATCAAGGACTAGAGAAAACCTTGAAACAAGATTTTCTGGTGAAGGGAAAAAAAGCACCTTCCCTACTTAAGAACCAAGATACAAATTCCATCAGACTTCTCTTCAGAAATCATGCAAGCACAAAAAGTAGAGTGAAATATTAAAAGTACTGATAGAAAAAATCACCAACCTAGAATTCTGTACCCAACAATGTTATACTTCAATAGAGTAGCATAAATGAAGTCCTGTTCAGATAAAGAAAAAAAAAGAGTGTAATTTTTGTTAGTAGACCTGCCTTGCAAAAAATATTCAAAAAACTTCTTCTGAGAAAAAGGTATTGATATAGATCAGATCTTTATCTACATATAAAGGAAGAATGATCAAGAAGGAATAAATGACAATAAAATACAATATTTTAAATTTTCTCCTCCTTAATTTTTCTAACAAATAAATGAACAAAATAAAAATGATAATATCAATAATATATTCAATGAATGAAATGAATAACAGCAATGTTTCAATGTTTCAAATGATAGGAAGGAGGAATTGGGATTACTCAGGTTAAGGTACATGTATTACCCATGAAGCACTATGGTGCTATCTAAAAGTGAACTTAGATTAGCTATAAATGAATATTGCCAATCTAGGCCAACTAAAAGAATTTTAAAAATAACTTTAATTGAAATGTTAAAGGAGGAGTGAAAATGTAGTCATATTAAATGCATTGTTGAAACTAGAGTAGGCATAAAAAATAAATAAATGCATAAACAAACAAAGGAAAAGAATAGAAGATGGTTAAACTATGGTAGATATTAATTCAACTATGTCAATAATTGCTTTTAACATAAATGGTTTAAATCCAACATTTAAAAAAAGAGTTAGGGGGACAACCAGCAAGATGATGGCAGAGTAGGTTGCTCCTAGAATCAGCTCCTGCTACAGGACAGTTAGTAATTACCCAGAGCTAACTAAAGGACTTGTTTGGGGGTTCCAGGAGACCAGAAGTCCATCCTGCAGTGTTCTTGAAAGAGTGGATGGATGAAAGTGTAAAGATTCATGAGTAGAGCCCTCCACACCATGGAGGCTGGTGCCCATCCTCCACTGGAGACACAAGCCATCTTGGGACCTGTTCCATGGCTGGAATTAGAAGCTCTACTTCCCAAAAATGGGAGAGGAAGAGATGGGCACTAACTTCAGCTGCTGATTACTAAATTTGGTGGGCTAAACTATAATCCTAAGAACTGCTGAAGTGTGAACCTGTCCAAGTCAGAAAGAGGCTTATAACCACCATCTTAACTCCATGCCTGGCATGAGGGGAAGCAGAGCTGACTGAAAATCACAGTCTTGGTAGGGCCCGGCTTCTTTCCAACTAGATCAGATTGCAGCTCTAGCCTAAGATCCAGGCCCACCTCAGACAGGGAGGAAGCTGGGAAATAACAGGCTATGCCTTGGAGGCCAGCGATCATCCTACTTTGGCAGTGCAAGCCTTCCCAGGAGCTATTCTGTGGCAGGAATTGGAAGCTCCATTTCTCAAAAGCAGGGGAGGAAGAGACAGTTCTGATTAGTGAGTTTGGCTGGCTAAAATATATCCTGAAGAACAGCTGAACTTTGAACCTGTCCAAGTCAGAAGGAGGCCAGTAGCCACCATTTTGACTCCACCCCCAGCACAAGGGGGACCCGCGCTGACTGAAAATCATGGTGATAGTAGAGACTGATTTCTTTCACTCAGATCGGCCTGCAGCCCGAGCCTAGGCTTAAACCCCACCTCAAGCATGGAGGAAGATGGTGAGCCCTGCAACAGCTTATCCAGGTAACTGCACGTACATTTGGCTGGCCCAGACTGAATAATTGGAAGTCAACTGGGGCAACTGGGGCCATTTTGGACCTGCACTGCCTAGATTACTGCCCACACCTGCAGCTCCATCCCTGCCCCAGGCAGGGAGAAAGGGGTATGAAGGTTCATCAGCCTCTCTGGGCAACTACAGTCTAGGCCTGCATGACTTGGATTATTCCACACAGCTGTGGCTTTATCTGTACCCCTGGCAAAGGAGAAAGTTGGGAAAAGCTTCATCTGTCCTTGGGGCAACATGAGCCTCCACAGTTTATAGCACCAACTACACCCTTGGCTACTACTACACAACCAGCAAGAGAGAAAGGGCAGGAAGCATTCATGTGCTGAGTTTGGCTTAGAGAGAGGCCACATTTGAGCAACAAGGAGGCTCTCAGATGGCAACCCTTAGGAACCCCATAACAGTAGGTTAAGTTGCAACTACAAGAGCAAAGACTTGTAAGGCTAGTCATCAATAACAAGAACTCATCAGTGAACCAGCCTCCCTTGCCAGACACTGTTCCTGCACTCAACTTATAATAAGGTGGGTTGGGGGAAAAGTACACCAAATGTAAGATGAGGACTATAATTAGCAGTAAGAGTTTGACAATATTATTTCATAACTTGTAACAAATGTCTCACAACAATGCAAAGTGTAGGGTTGGTGTATGGGACACTTGTATGATGTTATGAATGTTTGCTGTGTAAGTTCACAACTTTTACTATACACTTATTGTTTATGTATGTTAATGTATATATGATATAAAAATAATAACAATAAAAGTGTGGGTGGGGGAAAATTCTTTGGTTAGTAGTAATATTTTGAGGACACTCTTTAATCATTAGTTAAAAATGTTTAACAACAATGCAAGGTATTTGTGGTAAGGTGAGGAATTAGAGCCCTGCGTGATGTTATGTATATTTGTTTTGTAAGGTCACAACTATTGCTATACATTTATAGTTTATGTATATTCATGTATGAGTGTTATACTTTAATAAATTTGAAAAACAGAGTCAGTCAGAGAGCATTAAAAACAGGCCTCAAGTATAACAACCCAAAATAAAGATAAAGACTCAGATTGTTTAAAAGTAAAAGGATGAAGGGAGCTGATGATGTGAACATGGATAAACTAACTCCAGGAATGAATCTCTCCACCCAAACTACTACTTAACTGGCAACAACTGACTGAATCAAATATGATGGAACTCTGGAGTCTACTGGAATGCTTTCAGTAACCCCAGGGAAGAGTTGGATGAATAGGCTGGTAAATTTCAGTAAGTATCCATGAAATTCAAATGCCTTTTAATAGATATCAATTTACACACCCCAACCACATGGCAGACAGTTATAGGGTCTACAGCCTGCTTTCATGGTGTGATTTTCTGGTGCCATGTCTGGCAATAAGGTTGTTGTCTTCCAAAATCCATGAGGCATCATCTTTGATAACTCCTGGGCTGGCAGAGATTAACATCTTAATTCCAATGGCAGTGGAACAGAGAAGTTTTAAGGGGTAAGTAACATTTATTCATCTGCTTCCCATTGTGGGAGGAAAAATAGTTTTGAAAAAGTACACACACACACACACACACAAACTGGCCAAGCCCTCAACAATAGGAAAAATCAGTCTCCACGGTCAACAAATAACAAGAATTAAGGAGAAATTGTCTGAACAAAGTACAGACTTAAAAATTATTTTAAAAGGGACCAAAAAGAAATTGTGGACCTCAAAATTATAATAATTGAAATGAAAATTTCAAAATGACAATTCAACAGAAAATTTGAACAGACAGAAGAAAAGATCAGAAAACTTGAATACAGAACAATTGAAATCATACAGAGTGCAGAAAAGAAGGAAAAAATCAAGAAAAAGGAACAGTGCCTCAAGAACCTGTTGGACACTATCAACAATCAAGAGTAGCACTGTATGCATATGCGTAATTGGAATTATTGGACAATAGAATGAGAAAAGGTTCAAATACTCCTTGAAGAACAGTTGTCTGAAAACACCCCACGTGAGACAAAATACATGAACATACACATATAAGTAGCTCAAAAAAAACTCCAAGCAAACTGAAATCAGTGAGGTCCACACCAAGAAGAGTAGATTTAAACAGAAAATCTAAAGAAAAATAGAGTACTTGAAAATAAAAAGGGGGAAGCAACTTGTCACATACAAGGGATTCCCAATAAAATAAACAGCTTATATCTTATAAAAAACCATGAATTCCAAAAGGCAATAGTAGGACATATGCCAAGTTCATACAGAAAAAAAAATGATAACTAATAATTTGAAATCTGGCAAACATCCTTCAAGAATGAAAGAGAGGGATTGTGGGAAGATAGTGTCAGACTAGGCTGGCAGTGCTCAACTCTTTAAGAAAAATAAATGGAGAAAGAACCAAAAGCAGTCTGAGAGACCTGCTTTGGCGGTCAGGAGACCAGGACACTGCTAAAAAATTTCCAGGAGATTGAGGGACAGAGACATGAAGAACCTGAAACAACAAATTTGAGTAATAAAATGCCCATAACATACAGGAAGGGATCCCCTCCCACATCCCCAAGGTATTAAGCAGGGGTAAAACCCCTGGCTCCCTGCAGTTGACATCTTCCTCCCCATAAGGTGTTAGGTGGGGAAAGGAAAGAGGAGTTGGGGGGGGATTTCCTCAGTGAATTTGGCCAGCAGAGCCTACTTTGATTGTCGGCTCTGGCCAGACCAAAACACATGAAAGCCAAGACTGAAACACCTCTGTGGAAAGGTGTGATGATGACTGCCATCTGCTGGCTGGTCTGGAAATTGTACAGACAAAAATTGCTTTTGGTTCTCTCTGTTTCCTAACTCCTGGGAGAAAATCTGTGCAACATTACTGAGTCTCTGGAGTGACTTTGATCCCTTAAGAAGGGCAATTTTAAAAACTTAGAATAGGTTGAACCAAATATTGAAGAAGAGATTTGGAAAAACACAATAGGCAACAGATAGAAATTGGCCATCAGAGTAAATTAGCCAACATATACAAATGCCTATATACCAGCAATAAATTATAAGGCATTCTAGGAAACAGGAAGAAATGGCCAAGTCAAAGAAACAAACCAAATATCCTGAAGAGATACAGGATATAAGACAATTAGTCAGTGATAATCACACAACTCTCCTAAATCAATTCAAAGAATTTAAAGAAAATATGACTAAAGAGATGAAATATGTTAAGAAGGCATTGAGTGAACATAAAGAACAATTTGAAAGACAGCAAAGAAAAATAACAGACCTTATGGTAACAAAAGACATGATGGATCAGATTTAAAATACTTTAGAAGCAGATAAGAGTGGATTTGAATTGCTAAAACACAGAATTAGTGATTTTGAAGACAGAACATCTGAACAAGAAAAGACAGAAGAAGAGAAAAAGGAGAGAATGAAAAAAAGGAAGAGAGTCTCAGTGAACTTAATGGCAATGCAAAATGTAGAAACATATGCATTATCAGTGCCCCAGAAGGAGAAGAGAAAGGAAAGGGGGCAGAAAGAATATTTGAGGAAATAATATCCAAAAACTTCCCAATCCTTTGAAAGACATAAATAGCAATACCTGAGAAGGACAATGAACCACAAACAGAATAAATCTGAATAGACTTATTTTAAGACACCAACTATTCAGAATGACAAACATCAGACAGGATTCTGAAAGCAGCAAAAGAAAAGAAAACATCACATACAAGGGAACCTTGATAAGATTAAACGCTGACTTTTCATCAGAAATCTTGGAGGAGGGAAGAAAATGGTATGATGTATTTAAGGTACTGGAAGAGAAAAACTGCCAGGCAAGAATTCTGTATCCAAAAAACTGTCTTTCAAAAATGAGGGTGAGTTCAAAATTTCACAGACAAACAAAAACTGATAGAATATGTTACCAAAAGACCAGATTTACAAGAGTTACTAAGAGGAGTACTGCTGCCTGAAAGAAAAAACAAAAAACATAAACAAGGGCAAGAGACTTGGACAGGATTGTAGAAATGAAGACTCTTAGGAAGGGTAAATTAAAGCATAAAAAAAAAACAAAACAAAAAAACAGACAATACTATGAAATGACAAAAGAAAGCCAAAGAACAAAAATGGATGAAGTAAGGTCTATACAGTAATAGCATTGAATGTTAATGGATTGAACTCCCCAATCAAAAGAAATGGACAGACAGAATGGATTTTTAAAATGTGAGCAATCTATATTTTGTTTACAAGAGACTTACCTCAGATATAATGACACAGCCCTGTTAAAAGTGGGAGGTTGGAAAAAGGTATTCCATGCAAATAGTAACCAAAAAGAGGGAGCAAAGATACTAATATCAGACAAAATATATTTCAGATGCAAAACTGTTATAAGGGATGAAAATGTTCATTATATATTAATAAAATTGGCAATCCACAAAGAAAAAAAACGATACTAAATATTTATATACCTAACATCCATATCCAAAGATACATGAAGCACACACTGGCAAACCTGAAGGGAGAAATAGATATATCTACAACAATAGGTGCAGACGTCATTACAACAATCTCAGTATTGGATAGAACATATGGACAGAGAATAAATAAAGTAACAGAGAGCTTAATAATGTGATAAAGGAACAAATCATAAAAAAACACCTATAGAACAATGCTCCCAGGATATACATTCTCCTCAAGTGTTTATGGACTCTTCTCCAAGATAGAACATATTTTAAGTCACAAGACAAGTCTCAATAATTTTTAAAAGATTGAAATTATACAAAATGCTTTCTCTAACCATAATGGAATAAAGCTGGGAATCAATAATGGATGGAAAATGGAAAATTCATAAATATATGGGGATTAAAAAATGCACTCTTAGATAACCAGTGGATCAAAGAAGCAATAGCAAAAGCATTATGCAAATATCTTGAAACTAATGAAAATGAGAACACATGTCAAACCTTAGAGGAAACTGCAGAGGCAGTGTTGAGAGAGAAATTTATAGCCCTCAATGCTTACCTTTAAAAAGAAGAAAGTGATAAAATTGAAGTTCTAACTGCAGACCTGGAGGAACTAGAAAAAGAAAAGCAAAAAAATCCCAAACCAAGCCAAAGGAAAGAAATAGCAAAGATCAAACAAAAAATTTTGGAGAGAATCAACAAAACTAAAGGTTGGTTCTTTGAGAATACCAACAAAATCGACAAACAGCTAGCCTGATGAAGGGAAAAAAAAAAAAAGAAAGCATAAAAAAACAAAATCAGAAATGAAAGAGGGCTCAACTGGCACATGGATTGACCAAAGATTTAAGTCTCTGGGACATATATTTAACAAGTATACTGCTAATTATAGGTTCAAATAAAAGGGGCCGAAGTACCATGTATAGGCAAACTGTAAATGAATCTAAGTCCATTACAATGGGGAGCATAAATCCCAGAGTAAGGCCCACTGACAAGGTACTGAATTTCTGAGCTACTCTGTCCTGCTTATAGTGTCTGGATGCTCTAGAACCATCAAGAATCTAAAGCTTCTTTAAAAATAAAAATTCAAAATTTAAAAAAGGAAATGAGAGAATGGATATTAGCACAGACCACGAGAAACAATAGAGACCTTAAGAGGACAATATGATCAACTGTTTGTCAAAAATCTAGACAATGTAGATGATATGGACAAACTCCTAGAAACACCTGAACCACCTACTCTGACCCTAGAATAAGTAGAAGACCTCAACAAACTAATCACAAATGAAGAGATCAAAACAGTCATCAAAAACCTCCCAAAGATTAAAAAACTGGGACCAGATGGCTTCAGAGGTGTATTCTGCCAATCATTCAAAGACAGCCTCATACCAATCTTTCTCAAGCTCTTCCAAAAATTTGATCAGGATACAATGCTGCCAAACTCATTTTATGAAGCCAAAATCACCCTAATACCAAAGCCCGATAAACATATTACAAAAAGAAAATTACAGACCAAAAACCTCTAATTAATATAGATGTAAAAATCCTCAACAAAATACTTCCAAACCCAATAAAAAAGCACATTAACAGAATTATACACCATGATTGTGGCAGTTTGAGATTATTCATGAACCTCCAAAAACTTATGGATTATATTTGTAAAATTGTCTGTAACTCTAGGCATGATATCCTTTGACTGTGTTAGATTCAGCTGAGATATCTTTGATTAAATTATGTTAAGATTAGTGCTTTTGATTCTAACATGTCAGTAGGGTTTAATTCAGTTTAAGTCCCTTAGCTGGCTGATATAAATGAGCACTCACTCAAGAAGATACAGAAGAAAATACACAGGAAGAGACATAAAGCTCCATCGACATGGCAGAGAAGAGAATTTTTATCCACAGGCCTGTGAACACACATGAGCCATTTGCCTGTCACTTTGCAGCTGAGCCTGGAAAGAAATAAGCTCTATGCCAGCCTGTAGCTGAAAAAGAGGAAGGCTGAACCCTTGCAGAGATCACCTTCCATCTTGCTTCAACATATGGCAACTTACTTGGGTGAGAAAGTGCCTCTTGTGGTACCTTGAGCTGGACTCTTTAGAGCCTTTTAACTGTAAGTTTTTATCCCAAATAAATACCCTTAATAAAAGCCAGCAGATTTCTGGTTCTTTGCATCAGCTCCTCTTTGGCTGATTAATACAGAATTTGTACCAGGAGTGGAGTATAGTCTGATATAATTACCAAAAATGCTAGAACTGTTTTATAAATGGGCAAGGGGTATTTTTTGGTAGAATTGTGACATGCTTGATGGTAAATGCCTAGACTGATTTGAGGATATTGTTTGAGGAAATATGGAGCCTAAAATTATCTCTGATAAGGCCTTAAAGGAAATGAAACTATTTTTGAAAACTGGAGGAAAGTCAATCCATGTTTTATAGTTGCAGAGAAGTTAGCAATATTGGCTCCTGATGTTATATGGAAGGCAGAATTTGATAATGGTGAACCTGAACATTTAGCTGAAGAGCTTTCCAGTGTAAACTCGGAGAATGCTGCCTGGATTCTCCTTGCAGCTAATAGCAAAATGATAGATGAAAGACTTAAGCTGAGAACTGAATTGTTGGAACAAAGAAACCAGAAACTGGTTCTGGAGATTCCAAGCTTCTGGAAATCAAGTTCCCAGATGATAGTGCCCCATTTAAGAATTAGCAATACTTGGAACATGTAAGTCAGGATTGAAAATGCAGTTACCCAGGAAAGACTTGTGGAAAGTCTTATTGTCTGATAGCTTGGACACTTGCTTCCTGCATTCTAAACCAACAAGCTTTCTGTGAGATCTGTATGAAAAAAAGCACTGTCAGCCTGGACTAAAAGGGACATGGAAGAGAGAGATGGAAGGGGAAAAGGTTTCAAGAGGAAAACCATGGAAGCAGAGGTCTTGAATTAAGAAATCTCCTTGGGCCAAGAGAGGGACTCCATCCATGTGTATGGAAAGGGTAAGTTCCCCCAAATTTGAAGAGCTTGGATGTTCCTGCCTGCTGTTCTGTGAGACTTTGGCTGACCCAGGCTACAGAGAGAGTGGAGCACATTCCCCATAAGTTGGAGAGAGTGAGGTAGATACCCCATTGCTCTGAGAGGGGTGAGCCTAAACCCCATAGATTAGGGAAGGCCAGATCACCACCTCACTGTTTTGAGAATGTTGGGACTGTATGCCAGAGATTAGGGAGAATGTTGTCACAATCTCACTGTACTAAGGGGGTTAGACTGTACCCCAGAATATGGGGAAAGTGTAGCCAGAACCCCAATGTTCTTGGAGGATGAGGTCTCAAGCTTGGTCACTACCTTGATGCTTGATGTGGGTGGAACCAGTAGAAGAGAAGTTGGGTAAACCTGTTGAAAGGGTGGACACCAATGTGACCCCAAGGAGAAGAACCATCATCTTAAGAATGACTCAGATTTTGAGATTTAATGGAGTATGCCCTGCAGGTTTCCAGAACTGTTGGGGACACATGACTCATGTTTCCCTCCCAAATTCTCTTATGGTAATGTAAATGTTTATCCTATGACTGTCCCTTTGTATATTGGAAGCAGATAAATTGTTTTGTAAGTTTCACAAGTCCACAGCCAGAGCCCATAGACAAACTGTATTTATATAAACTGATTACGATGTGTTTTTGTACATAGCATTGTTACTGATTTAGTTTTTTTGGAATGTTATATCTTTTTGGGATTGACAGGGTGAAGTGTGGCCGTTTGAGATTACTTATGAATAGACCAAAAACTGATCTATTCCTCTGGGCATTATCCCCTTTGATTTTATAAGATTCAGCCAAGATGTCTTTAATTAAATTATGCTAAGATTAAGGCTTTTAATTCCATCATGTCAGTAGGGTGTAACTCGGGATAAGTCCATTCTCTCTTGGTGGGCTGATATAAATGGGCACTCATTCAAGAATACACAGAAGATACACAGGAAGAGAGAGAGGGAGCTCCATTGATACAGCAGAACAAAGAACTTTGATCCTGCAGCCCTGAGAAGACAGATGAGCCATTTGCCTGATAATTTGCAGCTGAGCCCAGAAAGCAGCCCTATGCCAGCCTAAAGCTGAGAGAGAAGAAACCTGAACTCTCACAGCAGTCACCCATCATCTTGTTTTAAAATGTGGCAACTGCTTGGGTGAGAAAATACCTCTTATGGTACCTTGAGTTGGACTCTTTAATGCTTTGAAACTGTAAGATTTCTATCCAAAATAAATACCCTTTATAAAAGCCAACAGATTTCTGGTACTTTGCATCAGCACCCCTTTGGCTGACTAATACAATGATCAAGTGTTTTATCTCAGTTATGCAAGGGTGATTCAACACATGAAAATCAATTAGTGTTATAAACCATACTGATAAATTGAAGAAAATATCATATGATCCTTTTGATTAATGCAGAAAATGCATTTGATGAAATAAAGCACATTTTCTTGATAAAAACACTCCAAGTGATAGGAATAGAAGGAAGTTTTCTCAGTATGGTAAAGTACATGTATGAAAAACCTACAGATAGCAATGAACTCTAGGATTAAAGACTGAAAGCATTCCTGCTGAGATTAGGGGACAGACAAGGATGCCAACTGTCACTTTTTAATTCAAAAATTGTGCTAGAAGTTCAAGCTAGAGCAATTAGGCTACATAAAGAAACAAAAGATAGCCAAATACAAAACAAATAATGAAAACTTTCACTATTTGCTGATGATATGATCCTGTATCTAGGAAATCCTGAAAAGTCCACAACAAAACTGCCAGAATTAATAGATGAATTCATTAAAGTGGCAGGATACAAGATTAATAGGCAAAAATCAATAGTATTTCTATATACTACTGATGTGCAATCTGAGGAGAAAATCAGAAAAAATCCATTTATAATATGGACTCTGTTGTCCTGTATGTGGCATTTTCTTCCTTTTCTTCCCCAGTGTCTTACTTTTTAAAATTTTGTCTTCAAAGAAGTTTTAGGTCACAGTAATATTACATACAGAATATAGAGGACTCCCATATACTCAACATCCTCCCCCATTTCCTCCTTCCCTACTAATAACCTTTTTACTTGTGGATGGTACATTTGTTACAACTAGTGTACAAATATTGACACATAGCTACTAACCATAGATAATGGCTTATATTATGGTTTACATTTTAGACCATAGGCTTTTATAAATTTTCTCTAGAGGACTGCCCATGTGTACCCTATCCCAAATGACCTCCATTCACCACTCTCAACTAGTAACCCTTCCTTGTTATATTGTCAAAAGAGGTTGCTTAACATTGTAGTTTCTCCCATGTACTCACCAACACCATTGTTCACCTGCTCCCTCCACTAACTCTCCCATCATTTGATGGACCATCAAACCCATCATCCCCACCCTACCTGCCTGTCAAGCATGCACTACTTAACCCAATAGTATCCCCACATCCCTGTCATATCCCTTCACTACACAACTACTCCCTTTTACCTTATCATATATTTGGCCTGTATGGGTGTTTGCTCACAAACTTAGTCTCACTTTCTATTTCCTGTAAATCTATCTTTAGTCTCTAGCTCTCTAAGTCAACTCAGTTTGCTTAATTCATATCAGATAGGTCATGTAATATTTGTCCTTCAATGCCTGTCTTGCTTCACTCAACATAAGGTCCTCAAGATTCATCCATGTTATCCCATGTGCTAGTACTATATTCCTTCTTACAGCTGAGTACTATTCCATTGTATGTATATACCACATTTTGTTTATCCATTCATCTGTTGATGGGCATTTGGGTTGATTCTAATTTGTAGCAATAGTGAATAATGCTGCTATGAACATTGGTGTGCATATGTCTATTCATGTCCTTGCTTTCAGTTCTTCTCGGTATATACCCAGCAGTGAAATTGCTGAGTCATATGGCAGATCTATAGTCCTTTTTTGAGGAACTGCCAGACTGTTCTCCACAATGTCTGGACCATTCTACATTCCCACTAGCAGTGGATGAATGTTCCCATTCCTCCACATTATCTCCAACACTTGTAGTCCTATGTTTTTTTTTAATGGCAACCAGTCTAAGGTGTGTAAGATGGTATCTCATCGTAGTTTTGATTTGCATTTCCCACCCTCCCACTCTTGAAGAATACTTCCTCCCACTGGTTTACCAGCAGGAGTCAGAGCTCAGGGCTCACAGTGGCTTTGCCTTGAGAGTGGGGCTTAGCTGCCTCACAGTTTCCAGCCTCAAGGGCAAGAAACTCAGGGTTTTGCCTTGAGCAATTTATCTCTTTGTCCAGCTCTCTCTAGATCGATGTTCTGAAGCCTCTTTCTTGATGAGCCAAAAGAGCCCACTTGGGCAGGATCTTGCCCCTACTTAGCCATTTTTTGTGAAAGAGATAGTGAGTTCCCAGTTAAACTGATTCCATCTTGCCTGGATCTCCCTAAAGTATTTTTACAGAGAAAACTACACAACATTGTTAAAGGAAATGAAAAAAGATCTTAAAAAATGAGAAAATATTCCATGTTCATGGATTGGAAGACTAAATATCATTAATATCTCTATCATACCAAAATTGATGTACAGATTCAATGCATTTCCAATAGAAGTTCAACATCACTTTTTACTGAACTGGAAAGTCCAATTATCAAATTTATTTGAAAAGGAAAGAGGTCCAGAATAGCCAAGAACATCTTTAAAAGTGAAAACCAAATTGGAGGAATAATGACACCTGATTGAAAAGCTTCAGTGGTGAAAGCTGCATAGTATTGGCACAAAGATAGATATACTGACAATTAGAACTGAATTGAGAGTTCTGATATAGACCTATG
>JAKSZT010054452.1:854211-873125 GCA_026826555.1 Tolypeutes matacus
CATATATCCGTTCATGTCTTTGCTTTCAATTCCTCAGGGTATGTACCTAGCAGTGGAATCGCTGGATCATAATGCAGTTCTATAGTTAGTTTTTTGAGGAATCGCCAAACTGTCCTCCATAGTGGCTGGACCATTCTACAATCCCACCAGCACTGGATGAGTGTTCCAATTCCACCACATCTCCTCCAACACTTATAGTCTATGGTTTTCTTTTTAACAGTCTCCATTCTAATGGTTGTAATATGGTATCTTGTAGTTTTGATTTCCATTTCCCTAATAGCTGGAGATGTTGAGCATCTTTCCATGGGCTTCTTAGCCATTTGTATTTCTTCCTTGGAGAAGTGTCATTTCAGGTCATTTGCCCATTGTTAAAATGGGTGGCTTCTCTTTTTATTTTCAAGGTGTAGGATTTCTTTATATATGTAGGATATAAGGCTCCTATCAGATATATGGTTTCCAAATATTTTCTGTCATCGGGTAGGCTGCCTTTTTACTATCTTGAAAACATCCTTTGAGGTGCAAAAGTTTTTAATTTTGAGGAGATCTCATTTATCTATTTTTTCTTTTGCTGCTTGTACTTTGGGTGTGAAGTTCATGAAACCATTTCCTATTACAGGTCCTGAAGATGCTTCCCTACATCATCTTCCAAGGTCTTTATGATCTTGGTTCTTATATTTAGATCTTTGATCCATCTTCAGGTGATTTTTATATAAGATGTGAGATGGTGTTCCTCTATTATTCTTTTGGATATGGATATCCAGTTCTCCAAGCACCACTTGTTGAAGAGGCCATTCTTTCCCAACTGAGTAGGCTTGGTGGCCTTGTTGAATATTAGAATACTGTATATGTGAGGATCTATATCAGAATTCTCAGTTCAGTTCCATTGGCCAGTATGTCTATCTTTGTGCCAATGCCTTGCAGTTTTGACCACTGTAGCTTTGTAGTATGTTTTAAATTCAGATAGTATGATACCTCCAACTTCGTTTTTCTTTTTCAATATGTCTTTGGCAATTCGGGGACTCTTACCCTCCCAAATAAATTTTGTAGTTAGTTTTCCCAATTTATTAAAAAATTGTTGATTTTTGGGGGGATTGCATTAAATCTGTAGATTAGTTCGGGTAGGATAGACATCTTGATGATGTTTAGTCTTCCTATCCATGAACAGGGAATATCCTTCCACTTATTTAAGTCTTCTTTGATTACCTTTAGCAGTGTTGTGTAGTTTTCTGTATATAAGTCCTTTATATCTTTAGTTAAATTTTTTCCTAGGTATTTGATACTTTCAGTTACTATTGTAAATGGTATTTTTTTCTTGATTTTCTCCTCAGATTGCTCATTATTGATGGATAGAAATGCTACTGATTTTTGAGCATTGGTCTTATAGCCTGCAACATTACTGAATTACTTTATAAATTCTTAAAGCTTTTTTGAAGATTTTTCAGGGCTTTCTATGTATAGGATCATGTCGTCTGTAAATAGTGAAATTTTTAATTCATCCTTTCCAATATGGATGCCTTTTATATCTTTTTCTTAACTCAGTGCTTGAGCAAGTACTTCTAAGACAATGTTAAATAGGAGTGGTGATAGTCTTGTTCCTGATCTCAGAGAGAAAGTTTTTAGGATTTCACAATTGAAGATGATGTTAGCCTTGGGTTTTTCATATACACCCTTTATCATGTTCAGAATGTTTCCTTCTATTCCTATCTTTTGCAGTGTTTTTATCAGGAAAAAGTGCTTTATTTTGCCTAATGCTTTTTCTGCATCTATAGAGATGATCATGTGATTTTTTTCTTTCAACCTGTTTATGTGGTGTATTACTTTGATTGATTTTTGTATGTTGAACTATCCTTGCACACCCAGGATGAAATCCACATATTCTTGGTGTATAATTCATTTGATATGTTGTTGAATGTGATCAGGAAATATTTTGTTGAGGATTTTAGGATCTAGTTCATTAGAGATATTGGTATGTAATTTCCTTTCTTGTGGCATCCTTGTTTGGCTTTGGTATTAGGGTAATGCTGGCATCATAGAATGAGTCAGGCAATGTTCCTTCTAGTTCTATTTTTTGGAAGAGCTTTATCAGGATTGGCATTAGCTCTTTCTGGAGTGTTTGGTAGAATTAACCTGTGAAGCCATCTGGTCCTGGGCTCTTCTTAGTTGGGAGGTTTTTGATGACTGAGTCTATCTCTTTACTTGTAACTGAATGGTTGAGTTAATCAACTTCTTCTTTCATCAATGTAGGCCACTTGTGAGTGTTTAGGAATTTGTCCATTTCCTCTAAATTACCATTCTTGTTGGCATATAATTTTTCAAATGACCCCCTTATAATAATCTTTATTTCTGTGGGTTCAGTGGTGATATCCCCTTCCTCATTTCTTATTTTGTGTATTTGCATCTGCTCTCTATTTTTCTTTATTAGTCTGGCTAAGGGTTTGGCAATTTTATCAATCTTTTCAAAGAACCAGGTTTTGTTTTTGTTTATTTTTTCTAATGTTTTCTTATTTTCTATTTCATTTAGTTCTGCTCTAATCTTTGTTATTTCCTTCCTTCTACTTCATTTGGGGTTAGTCTGTTCCTTTTCCTATTCCTACAGGTGTGCAGTTAGTTCTTCAATTTTAGCACTTGTTTCTTTTTTGAAATATGCATTTATGGCTATGAATTTCCCTTTCACTATGGCTTTGGCTGTATCACATAGGTTTTGACATGTTGTGTTGTCATTTTCATTCATTTCAAGGTAGTTACTAATTTCTTTTTTGATTTCCTACTTGACACACAGTTTGTCTATGAGTATGTTGTTTAACTTCCATATCTTTGTGCCTAATCTGTTTCTCTTGCCCTTAGTGATTTCCAATTTCATTCCATTGTGGTCAGAGAAATTACTTTGTATATTCTCAATCTTTCTGAATTCATTGAGAGTTGTTCTGTGGTCTAGCATGTGGTCTCTCTTGGAGAATGATCTATGTGCACTTGAGAAGAATGTGTATCCCACCGTATTTGGGTCTAGCATTCCATATATATCTATTAGGTTATATCCTCTAATATATTATTTAGAGTCTTTGTTTCTTTATTGATTCTTTGTCAAGATGTTCTGTCTAATGGTGATAATGGTATATTAAAGTCCCCCACTATAATTGTAGAGGCATTTATTTCTCCACTTAGTCTTTCCAGTGTTTTTCTCATGTATTTTGAGGTGCCCTGATTAGGTGTATAATTGTTCAGGATTGTTTTGTCTTCTTGAAAGATTACCCCTTTTACTAAAATATAGTGTCCATCTTTGTCTCTTGCAATAGTTTTGCATTTAAAGTCTATTTTGTCTGACATTAGTATAGCTACTCCAGCCCTTATTTGGTTGTTGTTTGCTTGTAAAATTGTTTTCCAGACAAAGACTTTCAGCCTCCTTGAATCTCTGGGTCTAAGGTGGCTTCTTGTAGACAACATATAAATGGATCATATTTCCTTATCTATTCTGCCAATCTGTGTCTCTTGACTGGGAATTTAATCCATTAACATTCAGTGTTATTATCCTGGAGGAATTTCTTACATCAGCCGTATTTTCTTTGGGTTTATGTATGTCATATGCTGTTTTTATTTCTCTTTTTGCCTTTTTAGTTGTTCTTACACTCTCCCCCAACTCTCTCTATCTCTCTTGTTTTTTCCTTTCAACCTGTAGAACTTCCTTTAGTATTTCTTGAAGGGCAGGTTTCTTATTGGCATACTCTCTTAATTTCTGTTTATCTGTGAATATTTTGAACTCTCCATCATTTTTGTATACCTGCTTTGCTGGATTGAGAATTTTTGGCTGGAAGTTTTTCTTTGACTTTGTCATACCACTGTCTTCTTACCTTCATGGTTTCAGATGAGAAATCAGCACTTAATCTTATTGAGCTTCCCTTGTATGTGATGGTTCTCTTTTCTTTAGCTGCCTTGAGTATTTTCTCTTTGTCTTGAGCTATTGGACAATTTGACAAGTATATGTCTTGAAGTAGGCTTGTTAGGATTTATACTGTTTGGGGTCCACTGTGCTTCCTGGACATATATATCCATCTCCCTCAATAGGGTTGGGAAGTTTTCAGCCATTACTTTCTTCAACACTCTTCTATTCCCTTTCCCTTCTCTTCTCCTTCTGGGATGCCTATAATGCATATATTTGTGCATTTTGAGTTGTCGTTTAAATCCCTAAGTCCCCACTGGATTTTTTCTAACTTTTTATCTATCTGTTCTACTCTCTGTTTGATTTCAGATGTACTGACTTCCACATCACTAATTCTTTCTTCTGCCTGTTCAAGTCTGTTGTTATGTGATTCCAGTGTCTTTTTGATTTCTTTGATTTTGCCATTCATCACATTCAAATCTTTTATCTTTTTATGTATGTTTACAATTTCTTCAGTATGTTCTCCCAGTGTTTTCTTAGTATACTTCACCTCTTCCTTCACTTCATTAAGTTGGTCCATAATATTAGTTTTGACAGTTCTGATTAGTTGTTCAAAGTTCTGCATCTCTTCCTGGTTTTTAGTTTGTTCATTGGACTAGACTATGTCTTCCTGCTTCTTAGTATGTTTTATAATTTTTTGTTGCCCTCTGGTCATCATTTATCTTGTTTATTCAGTTGATTAGCTTCTCTCTCTGCTCTAGTGTTTTGTTCAGCACTGGTTTTGTGTGTGTGTGTGTTAAGTTTTCTCTTTGATACTTTGTTCTTCTTGTTCTATTTTCTTGTTGTTTTCTATGTTCCCTTGAAGGAAAAATATTAGGGACAGAGAAATGAAAAGATGTAAGAAAAGAAAAAGGATAATAATAATAGTAAAAGTTAGAAGTGGGGCTGAATAAGATGTAGTAAAATGAATATTTAACTCATGTAAGCAGTGTAGAATAATAGGAGTAAAAAAGTGGAGTACCTACAATGAAATGGGAAACCGAATACAGAAAAATATATAGAATGATTTAAAAGACCAGAATGATGAGGAGAGAGAAAAGAAAGGACAGAAAGAAAAAAAGTTAATAAAAAAAGAAAACAGAATATACAGGATAGAAATCAAGACCAGTAAAGTTGAGGACTATTTTTAAAAAGGTGTAATATAAGATCCTTACAGAAGATAGATCAATGAAGGAAGGAAAAGTGATAGTGTTGGTAGACAAAATCAGTATACACAGAAAATGAGAAATAAAGGATGAAGAAACACAGCAAAGAAGAAACCACTTAGCAGTATCTAATTTTTAAAAATGTGGGGGAGGAAAGAAGAAAGAAATCATGAAACAAAACAAAACAAAACAAAACAAAAAAACAATGAAACAAACAAACAAACACACAAGCAAGCAGTCGAACAAAGCTAAGGAAGAACAGCATTCCTTCTTGGGCCCTTGTGGAGCCTCTCAGGCTTCCTGTGTTCATCAATTAATTACCCTGCAGGCTACTCTTTGCAGGTTTTGAGGCGAGTTTTAGTGAGTAATCTAAGCTAAAATTTTCTTTTAAGTAACTTTTTTTTTTTGGGGGGGGGAAAATAAGGGACCCAAAAAAAGTTAGTACAAAAATAATGTTTATGTTTTCCCTGTCCCAGGGTATCAGCTGCATGTTAGATATTCTGTTGGATCACTACTCTTATAGGAGCCAGGAATCAAACCAGGGACCTCATTTATTCAAGGCAGAAATTCATCCACTGAGCTACCTTTCTAATTGGGTCAGTTAACTGTTCAGAAAAGTATTCAGTCTCTTCCCCTGGGCAGGTTATACTCTCCTAGGACAGCAGGATTCAGCAAGCTGTATGAGCAGACCCCCTTCCCCTCTCCTGGTCAGGTTGAATTCCCTTTTTAAATTCAAGTAGGACCCTGATACCTGAATAAATCACACCAAAATGATATTCAAGCCTCTCCTAGACCACCCCCTCCTCCCAGGGGACCCTTAAATATGCTCCTGAAAATGTATTAAATGCTTCCCACTGCCTAACTTCCTTAGGGGTGTTGAAATTTTTATAGTCCTCAATGCAGAACTATTAAATTGGCTTAGTCCACCCTCTCTCAAGCCAAGCCTCTGTATTCCAGGGTGGTTAGATAAACCAGGCTGCCTCAGCATATTTTCCTCTCCTCTCAGCCTGGTGCCACTTTGAGTCAGCTGTTGTGCTCTCCAAAGATTAAAGGGGATGCAGGCAACAAAACCCACAGAAAGGAGACCCCTCTCCACCCCTTTCAAAAACCCTCCCACTCTCAGAGAATGCACCCTTTCACTGGGTGGCTGCAGGGAGTCAGAGCTCACCCTGGCTTCCTACCCTGAGGGTGGGGCTTAGCCATTTGTGTTTTTATCTTGAGCAATCTATCTCCCTGTCCAGCTCCCTCCACATTGATGTCCCAAAGGCTCCCACTCCGTTGGCTCCCAGAACAGCTCACTTGGGCAGGATCCTGTCCCCAATCAGCTGTCTTTTGAGAGAGAATGGTGAGTGTCCACTTAAACCAATGTCATCTTACCTTCCCCTCCTCCTATATTTTCAATGTAACTTTTCTGTAAGCTAAAATTCTTTAAAAATAAAGTTAAAAATGAAAAAAAAATATCATCCTAATTATATAGAAATCATATTTGATACCAAGATAATTCAATTGCATCAACATATACTTTTTTTATACCACTCTGTCCCCTACATTTTTTGTACTTGTTGCCACTGTACACATGTATACATTAGTATTTCTTTATTTCACTTTGAACAACTCTTTGGTGTCCTTTCCTTTCTGTTTGAACAAATCCCTTTAGCATTGTATTCTGGGTCCAATGGTGATGGGATTACTCAGATTTTCTTTACCTGGGAATGTCTTAATCTCTCACTTTTGCTTGAATGAAAATCTCACCATTTATAAAATCTTTGGCTGGCAGTTGTTTTCTGTCAGCACTTTAACTATTTCAGCACACCAACTTCTTGTTTCCATGGTTTCTGATGAGGACTAAGCAGTAAATTGGGGCTTCTTTGTATCTAATACATTGCTTTTCTCCTGAAGTTGTCAGAACTCCCTCCTTGTACTTTGCATAGAATAGTGTGGTCAATATATGAAAGTGCATTTTTTCATGTCTATTTTGTTTGGTGTTCTCTGGGTTTCATAAGTGTGCCTATTCACATATTTTACTAAGTTTGGGAAGTTCTCAGTCATTATTTCTTTGACTATATCTTCTGCCTTTTTCTCAGTTTCTTGTCCTGGGAATCCCATAATGTGTATATTGCTGTGCTTGATGGTGTCCTATATCTGTCTTAGGCTTTAATAATTCTTTTAAATTCTCCTTCTCAGCCTTACACATTTCATGTGTCTTGTCTTCAAGTTCACTGATTCTTTCTTCTGCCAGCTCAAAGCTTCTGTTGAAACCCTCCTGAGGATTTTTCACTCAGTTCTTGTGGTCTTCAACTCCAGTAGCTTTCTTTGGTTCCTTTTTAAAATTTCATTCACTTTATTTAAACTCTCATTTTCCTCTTTCCTTGTTTTCTTGATATTCTTTACATTTTTCTTTGTAGAGCAGGAGGAATAGGTTGGTAAATTATGCCAAGGACATTTAAGTCACTCTCTCAATGAAACAGTTACTGGTCCCCACTCTTGTGGTAGGATTCTGGAGGGTTCAAACCCTGGATAGCTCACTGATGATAGAAAAGGACATAAAAGTCATCTTTCCCTATGCCAGGGGTGTACACAGCCAATCACTGATCATGAGAATTGGTTAGCAACTTCAGAAATGCTGGAGACATGGCTTTGAAGGCAGCCATGATTCCACCCACCCCAGACAATGGTGGTGGCAGAGAAGTAAAAAACACTACTTTCCTCAGGACTTTAAGTGTTAGTTAGATAAGGCTTGCATTTGCTGGGCGGGACAAGAAACTCAGCTTTGGGGAGGCATGGAATAACACCTGGTGCCCTTTCTTATCCCCTCCTCAGGACAGTTTCAAACTGGTCTTATCCCCTTTGTGAGGCAGTGGTCATCTTTCAGCTGGAAAGACTGATGTGGGAAACATCTCCAGGATATATTCTTCCAAAATTTGCCATCCTGGCAAAACAACTTGAGACAATGACAGGATTGTAATAAACTATAGAGTTGGGCAGTGTGGTGCAAAGGTTTGTCTTATTTAAACAACCAGAGAGTGAGGCCTGTCTCCTGGGAAATAGAGTTGGCATTCAAACTCCCTTAAACAGGGAAATTACAAAACAACTAAAAGCCCAGGACAAGATAGAGACCCAGAAAAGAAAGGGAAGACCCTACACAATTCATTCACCTAACTAATAGGAAGTCTGAAGCTCAAGAAAATATCTTACATACACAGCTGGTCAAAAATCAAGAAGCCCACATCACAGGAAATAAATCATAGAGAAAACATTTAAAAATTTAAAAAATGCCAATAGGGTATAACAATAGATTAATATATTATAAGACAAAGAAACATAAAATGATGGCTCATAAAAAAGAAGAGGATAAAAAACCATAGTAGAGCAAGGAAGAAGACCAGAATGTGGACATACCAAAAAGATTTTAGAGTGATTTCAAAAATTCTCAAGGAGATGAGGAATAAATGGAGAATGATCTAAAGTATATCAGGGAAACTCTGCATGAACAATACAAGGATCTTAATAAAGGGATAAAAATTTGAAAATGGAACCATACAGAACTACTGGAGTTGAAAAAAAGCAATCACTGAAGTGAAAAATTCCCAGGACAGTTTCAACAGTTGATTGGATCTGGCAGAAGAAAGAATCAGTGAAATTGAAGACAAGACACTTCAGTCATGCTGAAGAGAAGGAAAAATATATACAAAGTGAAAATTGTCTAAGATACTTCTGGGACATCATCTTTCATATTAATATATGCCTTATGGGAGTTCCAGAAGGAGAATCAAGAAAGGGACAGAAGGAATAGTGAAGTAAATAATGACAGAAAACTTCTCAAACAGCAAAATACTTGCATATGAACATTCAAGAAGCTCATTAAACTTCAAATGGGATAACCATGAAGAAAAATATGATCTGTCATATACTGATCACAGTATCAAATGCAAAGATCAATTGAAATATCTGAAAGCTTCAAGATAAAAGCAACATGTTATATATAAGGGAGTCCCATTTAGACTGAATGCCAACTCCACAGCAGAAACCATGGAGGAAAGAAAGCAGTGGGTTTAAATAGTTATAGTGCTAAATGGAAACCACTCTCAACTAAGAATTTCATATCCAGCAAGACTTCTTTCAGAAAAGAGGGGGAATTAAAACATTCCTGGATAAATGAAAGTAAGGGAGTCTATCACCACTACACATTTCCTACAAGCAATGATAAATGGAGTTCTTCAGACTAAAAAGAAATGACACTAGACTGTTTTTCCAAGCAGAATAAAGAAATAAAGATCTGTGGTAAAGATTTGGGTAATTATAAATACCAGTATTAATGCAGTGTATTTCTTGGAACATAGCTCCACTTCTTGCTTCCTAAAGGTGTGGAAATGGAAACCATTAAAAAAGTAATGATGAATCTATGGTTTTGTATATACAAAGTATGAAGATATAAGTGTTAACAAGTGGAATAAAGCTGTGGTTCAAAGCAGTATAGTAAAAGTTTATGTGTATGCTATTGAAATTAAGTTGGTATCAAACAAAATATTGTTATTGTTATATTTATGATGTTAAAATTTATCCTAACTGTAACCACAAGTGAGATATATGGAAATATATATCCAGATAGCAGATAGGAGTCACTTAATATGGTCAACCAAAAAAAATCAAGTAAATATAAAATTTGGCATTACATGAAAAATTTAAGAATAAAAAATATATAAAATTATATAGGGTAAATAGAAAAATGGCAGAAGAAAGCTGTGCATTATCATGTTACTTTAAAATGTAAACCAATTAATCTCTCCAGTCAATTGAAGAGAATGGCAGAATGGTTTTAAAATTATCACCCAAATATATGTTATCTGTGAGAGACCAACCTTAATTTCAAGATACAAGTAGGTTGCAAATGAATGGATGGAAAAATATACCATGCAAGTAGTAACTAAAAGAGAGCTATGGTATCTATATTAATATCAGATGAAAAATACTTTAAATCAAAAGCAGTAATGTGGACAAATATGATCATTAGAACTGATGAAGGGCTGAATTTAACAAGAAGCTATAACAATAAAAAATATACCTCAATAAAACTGCTTAATAAATAAATAATTGTGCAAGAATAGACAGAAATAGAAGCTATGTACAGCAGGGGAAACATAGAGAGATTGAGAGGTAAGGAATTTTCTTGTTTGTTTGTCTTTTGTTTTATTATTATTATTGAAATAATGTAAATGTTCTAATAATGATCAAAGTCATGAAGGCACAGCTATGTGATTGTACAAAATGCCATTGGTTATACACTTTGGATCAATCGTATGCTTTTTAAAATATGTATCAAGAAAAGGTGATTTGTTTAAAAATATAGATTCACATCTCTATCAGTATCAGCTGCTTTGCTTTCTTCCCTAGTTCTGCTGCAAGCTATCAGGCATATGGCTTATCTCTTCCTGGGTGTCAGCTTTTTGAGCATCTGAAGGGCTTTTCTTCTTGCATCTTGGCTGTGGCCCAATCTGGTGTCCTTTCTCTCACATTTCAGGATCAAATATGGCATCTTCCTTTTCCTCTGTGTCTCCCACTCCATGGTTATGTTTTTATCAAACCCAACAGGAGGGAAGAAATGAAAACCTGAGTCATGTCTCACTGATGTACTCCTATCAAAAGTGTCTCACAACAACAGGAATGGATTAATTAATAAAAGAACTTCAAACTGTCACACACTGCTGTCTGAATCCTAAAAAGACATGCAGTTCCATATGCAGAATACATGCATTACACCAAAATGTTGGAGGCAGCCAGAAAGAGGGGAAGCTAAAATGGCCGACCGACAACAAAGAACAAGCCTGATCCTATATCTAGCCTTCTTTTAGGAAGTAGCTCACCCTGTTCCCGCGCCCGCGAAACCTTCCCGCCTTCCACAGATAACAAACCCTCCCTAGCACCAACTGTGCCCAATCCTAGCCTAACACGTAATTCCTCCTTTTTTCATGCCCTACCCCCTACTCCACCCCTCACCCTACTTATAAAAGGAGGTGCACTTGCTCAATAAACACACCACCTGCATGCTTACCTTGTCTCCGCTGTGGTTCTTCCCACCATATACCCACCTCGCCGTCAAGGCCCCCGGGAATGCCGACTACCTCCCGGCGCTCCCCCCTCATCCTGCCCATCGACAACACCAAAATATTCCAAAAACCTTAAAGAATTTCACTAGCAATACTAAGTATAAAATTACATCAAAATCAGATATAGGCATGCAGTTTTTCTTGGGAGAAATTTCCCCTTTGGCTGCAGATCTGTGAAACTTATAAAATAAGTTATTTGCTTCCAATATCCAATGAGGGGCAGAAATAGGATAAACATTTGCATTACCATAATTGGAAGGAAAACAGGCATCATGGGTACCAGACTGTTCTGAAAACCTGCAAGGCATACTCCACTAGATTTCACAGCCTGTCATCTACAGAATGATGGTTTCTTCTCCTTGGGGCCACATGGGGGTCTATGCATCCCATGGCTTGCCCAACAGCCATTTTCTTGATTCCACTCTCATCAACCTTCTGGGTAGCAGTCAAGCTCCAGACCTCACCCTCCAAGATCTTTGTGGTGACAGCCACATTTTCCCCAATCTCTGGGGGACAGTCTCAACCACCATTGTTACTCTACAATGGTGACAACATTCTCTGTAATCCCTGACATAAA
Source organism: Tolypeutes matacus (assembly GCA_026826555.1). Lineage (NCBI taxonomy): Eukaryota > Metazoa > Chordata > Mammalia > Cingulata > Chlamyphoridae > Tolypeutes > Tolypeutes matacus. The sequence continues at coordinate 865,972 of JAKSZT010054452.1, forward strand.
GACACAACTCCCTCAGAATATTGGCATGGCAATGAAACTCTGATCTTGGGGAATAGGCCCAACCTCCTCAGAGCAGTGGTGCAGTGACCTAACTCTCTAACCACTGGGGAATATATTTTACCCTCTCTGTAGCCTTGAATAGCCAAACTCTCCCTGAACAATGTGCTTGAAAATCCACCCTCTTCAAATGTTGGGGCAAACTCACCATTTCTGTACATATATGTTGGGTCCCTTTCCTGGCCTGAGAAGATGTTGCAAGACCAGACCTTGACTTCCATGGCTTTCCTTTTGAAGATATTTGTCCTTCAATCTATCTCCTACCTGTACATTTTAGTCCAGGATGACAGTGGTTTCATTCATTCAGATCTTTCAAGTAGCTCATTAATTTTGCATGAAGTTCACAGTGGTCCAAGTCACCAGACAGTAAGACTTTCCACAAGTCTGTCCTGGATACTGTATTTCCAATCTGGACTTACAAATTTCAAGTATATTAAGTCCTAACATGTGTCACTCTCTACTGGATGCTTGTTTTCTAGAAGCTTGGAATTTCCCAAATGACAAATTTTTGGTTTATTTGTGCCCATCAATTTAGTTCTCATCTTTTCTCTTTCCTCTTGCATTTTTCTATAAGCTGCAAGAAGCTATGCTGCATTTTTCACATTTAATTTGTAAATCTCCTCAGCTAAATGTACAAGATCATCATTTTCAAATTCTGCCCTCACCTTACACCAGAAGTCAATTTTGCCAAGTTCTCTGTCACTTTAAAGCAAGGGTTACTTTCTTTCTAACGATCTTTTTCATGTAAGAACTCATCAGAACTATCTTTAGTGCCAACATTTTTACCAACAGTTTCTCAAAGTAATCTTTGTCTTTACTATCAAGCATCTTGCAACTCTTCCAAAATCTACTCCTTACGCACTTATAAAAACATTCCAATATTTTTGGCATTTGCATAGAAGCACCCCACTCCCAGTACAAATTTCTGTTTTAGTTTGCCAAAGGGCTGCCAATGCAAAGTACCAGAAATGTGTTGGCTTTTATAAAGGAGATATATATGGGGTAAAATCTTACAGATCTGAGGCTGTGAAAATATCCAAACTAAGGCACCAATGATCCTAGTGTTGCCATGTGGTGAAGCAAGATGGCTGCCAATCTCTTCCCAAGGTCTTTGCCTTCCCCTCCAGAATCTACTAACTCATGGAGCTCAGCTCTGGGCAACCAGGCATAGCATGTTTCTCTTATTGGGCCTCCTATCTCATTATCAGCTACTCTGCTTTCTTCCCAAGTTCAGCTGCAAGATATCAGGCATAAGGCTCATCTGTCCCTGGGCCTCAGCTCTTCTAACGTCTTGAGGACTTCTGTCCTTGCAGCTCAGCTGTGGGCAAAACTGGAGACATTTCTCTCACATTACAGTATCAAATATAGTGTCTGCTTTTGCAGTGTTTCTATCCCTGTTTTTATCAGACCCAGTAAGAGGGCAGGTACTCAACCTGAGTTGTTCATTTTTTATCAGACTCAAGCAGAGACTCAACCTGAATTATGCCTCATTGATGTAGCCCAGTCAAAAAAGTCACACACCCACAGGAAGGGATTAGTTCTGTTTTGGGGATTCATAAAAGAATTTTAGCCTTTCACACTGTTTAATACTTAAAGAACTATTTTATTTTTCTTTCATTAATATTTGCTTGAAATGCCTTTTTCTCCCTTTAACTTTCAAAATTTCCATATTCTTATTTAAATTTTAGATCTCTTTTCCTTGTAAGTTGCAATCTAGCTTTTGTTTTAAGAGCCAAATTAACGACATCAGTTTTCCCTGGTTTGTTTTGTCTATTTAAATTCACAGTGATTCCTGAAATTATTGGGATTATTTTTCCAGTATAACTTTATATTTTATACTTAACCTGATTTTCCTATGTCTCTTTATTTTCTTTGTTCCTTTGTGCACTAATTTAGGTTGATGTATTTTCATTTTAAGCTTAAATCTATTTTCTCCTCTTCTACTGAACTAGGAGGTATATACACTTTTTCTCTTTTTTCTAATTCATTTAGTGTCCAATCTTGAATCATTTTCTTGAGTTTTACCACAGATAGTAAGCAAAAACTAAATGTAAGCATTTTACTTCCCCTGCTATGTAAAAATGGGTATTTGGGCTATAAGAGTAAATGTAAATTAAATTAAACTTAAAGAAGAAAAAATATTTTATTTCATTAGAGAAGGGTAGTTTAGTTCTGTATTTAGAGACTTAAATTTTCTATTTCAATGGTCTATGTAGGTAATAAGGGTAGATTCAAGTTTACGAGTGGTGTATCATATATATAGCCTTGGATAGATAAGATTGGAGCAGTGACATAAAAGATGATACAGCTTGGACTATGAGTTTGGTGTGAGGTGATTTTAACTTAATTTTGGACTGTATAGTACAATATAATTCTTACAACAAGATTATTTGTGTATTTTTGGAAACAACAACTAATCAGAATGTGCAAGCTGTGTATAATGGCAACCACTATGGATTTTCTGTATGGGAAAAAATTTTAAAAACTTTTGTACATCATAAGACATTACAAAAAACTGAAAAGTTAATCTATAGTATCAGAGAAAATATTTGGAAACCATATATATGATAAGGGTTTAATATCTAGAATATATAAAGAACTACTACAACTCAAGAACAAAAATACAACCCAATTTGGGAAGGGTAAGGATTTAAATAGATATTTCTCCAAAATGATGTTTACCTGGCCAATAAGCATTTGAAAAAAATTTTCCACATCTTTATCCATTAAAGAATTGCAAGTTAAAACTAAAATGAGATACCAGTATGTAGCCAGAGGAATTGTTATTATTTTAAAAACCGAAAATAACATGTGTTTTTGAAGATGCAGAGAAAGGAAGAGATGGTCAGGCAACTACTTCAGCTACTGATTAGTAAATTCAGCTGGCTAAAGACCAATCTTAAGAACAGCTAAACCTGTCCAACTCACAAAAAGTCAGTGTCCTCCATTTTAACTATGCCCTCAGCATAACGAGAAGAGAGGCTGATTGAAAATCACAATTATGGTAGGGACAAGCTTCTTTACACCCACTTTGGATTGCTGCCCTAGCCTGGGCTTCCATCCTGTTTCTGGCAGGGAGGAAGCTGGGGAGACCTGCAACAGTCTTTCTGGGCAACTGTAGTGAATTTTGGCATGCATAGACTAGATTATTGGGCACTGAAGTGGCTACAGTCTGACCCCCAACAGGACAGGAGTGGGGGTGCAATTTCCTAGCCGCTCTGGGCACCTGTAGTCAATTCTGGCCCACATGGACTTGGTTCTTGGGCAACCATGTGGCTGCATCCCTGCTATCAATAGGACAGGAGAAAAGGTGATGTTTTTCAGCCTCGCTGGGCAACTGCATGCACTTTCAGCCCACACAGACTAGAACGGTGGACACTTGTGTCTCCATCCCCACCCCAGCCTCTCCAGCAACTGCAGCCACATTTGGCCCACACAAACTTGATTGTTAGGCATTCCTGTGGCTCCATCACTGCCCCTGACTGGCAGTGAGAGTACTCCCTCAGCCTCTTTGGACTATTGCAGCAGCTTTTGGCCAGGAAGGACTAGACAGTTAGACACATCTGTGGCTCCATCCTTGCCCCAGACAAGGAGGAGTAGGGATAGTGCTCCCTCAGCCTCTCTGGGCAAATGCAGGTGCTTTCAGCACTCATGCACAAAGGTTAGTGGGCACACCAATGACAGCATCCCCACCCATGACAGGGCAGGAGGACCAGTGCTCCCTCAGTCCCTCTGGGCAACTAAAGTTGCTATCATCCCACACAGACTAGATTGTTGGAGATATATCTGGCTCCATCCCCACCTGGGACAGGGCAGAAGGAGGGACAGATCACCTTCACCTTCTCTGGGCAACTTTCAGGCCTGAATGAGAAAGATTTTTGGCAAACTTGTGGCTACAGCACATGTCATAGGAGAGAAACATCATGCTCTGATTCTTACATGAACAACAAAAATAAGAGATCTTGAAAAACTTCAAATTATCAAAATGAATTCAACATGTCCCATAACTGAAGGATCAGAACAAAGAAAAATCCTAAAATCTGGAGAAAACAAGGTGCTATAAAAAAGGAAAAGGGACCCAAACTAAAGCCTAGTTGACACAGGTATCACCAGATCACATATAAGTAATTAAGAAGATTAAATGACTTATTGTTAGTAAATTTCTAAACTCTGGGTAGGATAAAGTTGCTAGAGTGAATCTAACCATATCCATAATGTCTTGCCGGCTTTTCCTCCAGAGTTAGAGAGAATCCATGAAAAAGTTAAACAAAATTTTAAAGAAACCAAAATAATTATCACTCAGTGGTGCCTTCGGGGAGAGACAGCAACAATTGTCAAAATGCACTCACAACCAGCTTCCAAGTTCCACTACAAATCAAAATTAATCTGCATGGGGAAAACAAATATAATCAATAGCCTATGAGAACTGTTAAGATCCAGTAGAATGTGGGAGAAGACAGGGTCCACCATGGAAACTATGTCCTGAACCACTTTCCCTTATTTCACTGGGAGCCTTAATTCTCAGAGGAAGGACCCTGAAATAGGCAGCTGAAGTGAATGTTGTAAAACAATGCAGGTTGGGAGGAAACATCTGGGGAAAACATACTCTTCCTCAGGAAGAGGCAGAAATCCATGATAAGGCAAGCATTACCTCATAAGGACAGAAAGGAGCACTTGGATGGTGTTCCCACCACTATCAATCCTATTCATATCCCAGCCTCTCCCTTGGAAGCTTGGACTCAGAGAGGACAACAGGCAAATAGCCAGGTAAGCCTCAGATGATTGTCATATTCTTGAAGGGTGCCCCTGCTCTTGCTCTGGGTCCTATAGGTACAATTGGGCTTGCATAACAGGGACAGGAACTCTTATCTCTTACATACAAGACACACCAATGAGAAAGCTTTTTCCTACATGGAGATGCAGAGAAGGGTGGAGGCAGGTGAAGGCAGGCTCAGCTTCCCAGGTTGCTCTGGAATGTGAGGTCCAAGTACACATCTGAGTAGGTCTGGCCTCCCTGTGAGAACCATCATGTGAGCTCAGCCTTCAGCAGGCTGTGGACATACAGGAGAATGAGAGTGTTATACATTCTTTTTTTTAAAGATTTTATTTATTTATTCATTTGTCCCCCGCTTGCTGCTTGTGCTCGCTGGGTCAGCTAACCACGCCGTGCGGGCGGGCATACCTTCACCAGGAGGACCCTGGAACCGAACCCGGGGCCTCCCATATGGTAAACGGGAGCCCTACTGATTGAGCCACAGCCGCTTCCCAGTGTTATACATTCTTTCTGCTGACCATACCTCTTCACATAATTCTATTATAGGGAGCTTAACATCATATTTATAGAAAACATTTTATGATTTTAGGTATAAAGAATATGTGATGAATGATCAATTGGTACAGGCATGAAAAATTGAGAGATTTTATTAATTATAAATGGTATCAGTAACACTATTTGGATGAAGAGATAACATGTTGTGAAACTGCTTTTCTTAACTTACATACCTATTGATATATATTGAAAACTGTTGCATAATACAATGATGGCATGTTACATAATACAATCATAATTTATGAGGGACTTAATATAAATGCAGGGGCCTGGTCTTTGATGCCACATGAGAGGAAGGAACAAAGTGAGGCCCTTGGATGCTGCTCACAGAGCAGCCCAGGCTTTCCTGCTTCCTTCTCCTAACTCCCTGAGGACATGGGTCTCTACCTGAAGAAGTTGGGCATTACTTGCCTGGGCATTCACAGATATGTGAATTAAGTTGAGAAAAATAACTTCACAGAGATAGTAAATGCAGCTTTGTCTCACATTTTCAGGCATATTCATAAGATGGAGATGAATTCTCATAATTTACATAAAAGTTTATATAAAATGTGTGTATGTATATATTTAAATATACATTTAGTAACAACAACAACAAAACCTGTTTTGAGTTTGAATAATGGTTACATCATAGTACTATTTAGAAAAGTCGCATGGCAGTTCTCTGGGGATTAAGTGTTGTGAAGCAAGAAGAGGGAACCCTGGACAAGGCCAGGAATACCTCCCCAGCCCCTCTCTGCACCTGCCCATGGGGCTGCCCCCCTGAGCACCACCTGGTGGTCATCAGACTCCACTGCAGCCCAACCCTATCCTGTGCCCTGCAGACATTTTTTTCTGGGCTCACCCTGACTTCCTGTCACTGTGACTCTTGCACAATAATACAGTGCTGTGTCCTCAACTCACAAGCTGCTCAGCTTTAAATAAACTTCATTCTTGAAGATGTCCCTGGTGATGCCAACTTGAGACTGATGAGTTGGGTTATAGTTTGTGCTTCCAGCATCCCATATTGTACTGATCCATTCCATCCCCTTTCATGGAGCCTGGCAGATCCAGTGCACACCATTGTTGGTTAAAGAGAATCCAGAGTAGGTACAGGTGAGGGACAGGGCCTGCAAGGGCTTCATCAGAGCAGGTCCCAACTCCTGCAACTGTACCTGGGACAGGACACCTGAAGAGAAGGAATATCACAGTGAGTCATGTTCAGATGCATCATCCCCATCATTTTCATGACTGAATCTTGAGACACTCACATCTGGGAGCTGCTACCTAAAAAGGAAGACTCACGAGGATTTCATCTTCTTATGGATGAGGTCTATGAGTCCCTGGAAATACTATCCAGACTGAGGAGGAACTTGTATTTAAGTAAATGTTTACTGTGGTCTCATCTGTTTAACAATGTGGCAATTTGCATTTGATAGGTAACTCTTTATGTAAAATGAAAGGGAATGAGGGGAAGTTCTTGTCTTCAGGGCACCCTGGAAGGTGGATCCTGGCTAAGCCTTCAGAGAATACAGTCTAATCCCTGGGGTTTCCCTCACTGAAACCAGGTTTCATTGCTTTCAGGCAGGAAATGTGTTGAATGTGGAATCAGATTTTGTCAGGGATCCAGAATGCTCTGGGGATATGGCCATTGTTCCCGTACTCCCAGAGAATATATAGATGTATTTGTGGATGTATGCACATATATATTCCATATATATGGAATATGTACATAATATAAAATATGTATATATTTCCTGACAATGTTGTTTATAATGGATTCTGGTTG
>JAKSZT010054452.1:883125-894940 GCA_026826555.1 Tolypeutes matacus
TTTACCATAACAAAGTGATTCACATAACAAAGTGTATTGTGAATCTCAGCTTCCATGGGGAAAGTGCTATTTAAAGCAACAGTAATAGAACTAGTATTTTTCACCTGGCACATTAGCTGTCTAGGATAATGTCTTTGATCTCCAGATCCCCTAAAGCTGGATGTGGCGAGGGAACCAAATTCTGGCTGACAAGAAACAAATAGAAATGTTGTGTGTGAGTTCTGGGAGGGAAGTGTCCCTTCCTTTTATCCCTCCAGCTGGTTGGAATGTGAACAAGATAATGGAAGCAAGGGCAGCCATCTTGGACTATCATGTGGAAGTCATAAATTTAGGATGGCAGAGGTACAAAATAGGAGACTAGATACCTGTGTTACCATAGGCATGGCTATTTCTACAAGAAGGGCCAGCCCAATCCAGCACCACAAATGAGAAGCATTTCTCTGAATGCAAGGTGATTTATTGCAACTGCACAAGAAAGTAACTGGGGGAATCTTCCCAAAACCAGCTCAAAATGGGAATGGGAGCAAGGGTTTTTATAGGCAAAGGAGAGGGGTAGGAGAGAAGACAAACAAATGCTGCCAAACTCTTGTAAGGAGGGTATGTGCAATTTTTCATATTTGCATTGCCTCAAACACTTCAAATTTGTCCTAGTTTCAGCAGCTAAAAAATCACAGTTTAGATACTGTGTTAACCACTCAAAGATATCAAGCATTTAGTTCTGAGAAAAGTTACAAATTCACTGAGTTATAAGATGCCCCTGACACCAGTCTGTCTGGTTTTGCTTTGAGATGGTATCTTATTCTGGTAGGCAAATCTGAGAAGTTCTGATTAATATCCATCAAGGAATTAAGTGGAAACAGTAAACTTCTAAAATTAGATTAATAAGAAACCAGTTCAATTAGTGTATGAGTTTTCAGAGCTGCTTAAGTGAAGATATTTTTAGTAAGTACATTTTCCAGTGATCAAATCACCAACTTGTGTTTATACTCTTCTTACCCTAAAGAAGGAATATTTTGTAAGCATTCCTCATATAACAAAAATGGGCTAAGGGCTCACTTTTACAGTTACTTCCTTCTGATTATGGACAAAGAAAATTTTCATATCATTTTAGAGGATGCCCTAGACATAAACTCACAAAGACAATAATGGCAACAAAAAGATAAGCACGTGGGCAAGCAAAATAAAGAAAGTACTTAAGAGACTCATCCTTTTATCTCATAGGCAAGTTCATTAACTTCTTAGAAAAATGAATCATTTGCAAGATATTTAATATGCTCAATATCCCACTGCATATGATCCAGTATAAATGGGATATTATCATATTCATCAGGTATGTAACTACAGCACATAATACTAATCAATGCACAAGTTTCTATTTGAGCTGCAGTTAATACAGCTAAGCTCCAGGTTTTCAATATGATACATATTGTCACTTTGTGGTTGCCAAATTGTTACTGTAAGCCTGGCTATTTCCAAGAGAAGGGTCCACACAATCTGAGGCCACAAAGGAGAAATTTATTGTGAGTGTACTAGCAAGGAACTGGGGAAATATTCCCAAAACCAGTTCAAAGTGAGAATGGGAGCTAGGATTTTTAAGGCAAATTAGAGGGTAAGGAAGAAGAAAAATAAGTGATGCCAGGGGTCTTGTGTGGTGGGTATATATAAATTCTCAGTCCTTTATTGTCTCAAGCACCTCAAATGGGTCATTAGTTTCAGTGGCTAATAAGCCACAGTTTAGAAATTGTTGTGCTAACTGCTCAAAGATATCAAGCTTTTTGTCTCTATGAAAAGTTACAGGTTTACTGGGTCATAAAGTGCTCCTGACACCAGTCTGTCTGGTTTTACTTTGAGATGTTATCTTACTCCTTTAGGCAAAACTGAGAAGGTCTGGTTAATATCCTTCAGGGAACTAAGTACAAACAGTAAACTTCTAAAATTAGATTAATAGAAAATCAGCTCAATTACTGTATTAGAGTTTTCAGAGCTGCTTGAGTGAAGAAATTTTTAGTCAGCACATTTTCCAGCTTTCACATGATGACCAATGATCTAACACTGCAGTCTGGATTGGACTCTCATATATGAGAGAAACACTTTTTTTGTTTAGCACTCCAATATCTCGGGTTTCAATCACTCACTGCTAGGTGACTGACCATCCTGGTTTGACTAACTCTGCTGGTCTTAGCACAGAAAGCCCAGTGTCCCAGGAAAGCCCTAAGTCTCAGGAAAACTGGGAAGTGTAGCCACCTTATATGGAAACCACTTCCATGTGTTATCCACTTAGTATGATATCAACAGCAAATAACTTAGTATGCTCTCTACTCTCCAGCTGCTGCCCAGCCTTCTTCTTACATGATCCCCCACATTCTTCCCATTACTGGAAAGTGGGGAAGGTCTGTATATTTTAACATAAGCTGAAACAAAAGGTGGCTAGAGGCTAGCCATATGCTCTGTCCAGGGCCACACTGCAGTTTAACTGACTTAATCTTATCGGCTTTGGAACCATATACACCCATGTTTGGATTTGGGTCCCAGTACTCACTGGCTAGGTGGTCTTTGAGCCTCAGTTTCCTCACCTAAACACCTGACATAACAGAACTATCCTCCTGGAATGATCAGAAGATTAAATGATATAAAATAGAGAGATTTTGCATAATGCTTCTTCTGAGGAAATATTCAAGAATGGCAGTTGAATAACCCTGGAGAAACTCCACCTGTACTCACCTCCATTCACCCCACCTGTACTCAACTACATTCACCCCACCTGTACTCATGAGCATTTATGGAGATGGTGAGAGGTGGAGCCAGTAGCAATGCTGTGAATTATGGGAGAAAATGGAGTCCAGAGTCCTAGAATGCTGTTGGGTCCCCCTTCCTGGGTTTCAGTTGAAGGACCTGGCTCCACAGAGGTGAGTGTCCTGTCTAAGAACAGGGCTGTGGAGAGGTGTATCAAGGCCTTGACTGGTGGAAGAAAAATGAGGGTCCAGCACTTGTCCACATGGCTGCTTAATCCACACCCCACACTCCAGCTCAGCTTCACAGAGAAGTTAAGCTCACAGAATGAAATAGCTTTCCCAGATCACATAAATTTCATGCAACCCCCCCTAAACCATGATGTCAATCTTGGCTGCCCATAAGAAGCACCTGGCTGATTTTAAAAATCACCAAGTTGTGGATCCTATCCCAGGCCAATTCTAATAGAATTTGGTTGGGGGGGTGTTGTTTGGTATTATCTGAAGACTCTAAAGAGATGAGAATCATGGTACAGCACCCCCTTGGACTCCATTCCCAATCCAGATAGGGTGATACCAGAGTGAGGCAGTACCTGGCAGCAGCTTGGCTAGTGGGCAGGGCTCATGTGAGCATTCAGGGCCCCTTGAACCCACAGTAACCCCCAGGTTCTACACCTTTAAATGGCCCACTGGCAGGAAGGACAGCTGTCCAGCTTCCTCTGTTTTGTGGACTCATTGATGGGTGGTATCCTGCAGCATCTCCACCACCTTAATCAACACATAGTGGATCTCCCTCTCTTTCTGGAACTGCAGATTCCTGATGAATGTGACCCTTGGTGTCCTCAGCTTCCTGGGAATGGAGGGGTCAGGCTGGTAGGAGAAGAGGTAGAGTTTCCCTGGTTCCAGGCCTTTCCAGGTCTCATACACAAGGTGGGAAGTGGAGTTCTGTGCTGATTTAGGTCAGAGAGAGGATATGGTGTGTGCTGGCCTGTAGTTAGGGATGGCTTATTTCAGGTCACTTGGGAAAGGGGAGAAAGTGATGGAAATCTGAGACACCCTGTCTTCTACATGGTTTAAAATGCCCTTACCATTAGGCAAAAACTGGCTTTCTGCAAAATGCACTCAGCCAATAGTATACAATATTTAGCCCATAGGGGATTTAAACTTTTTGAGACAATATTAAGATTTCATAAGTTTCACACCCCCCAAAAAAAACCCATATTTATGCTTCCTTGGAAGATGGGAAATCTGGCACCACTGAACATATATTCCCACAGGGCAACAGCCAGTGGCAGCTGAATCACATTCAAGTCACCAGCTTTAAGCAGGCAAGTGTGTCCCAGTTTGCCACAATCCCCACCATGCCCTGTTACTTCACACCTGGAAGTTATCTACATTTCTGCTTCCTGCATGGCCCTGAAAGCATTCTGGCTGAAATCTCTGGTCTATTACATCCCTTTTCATTGCCCATTCCTCTTCCCTGAGTCCTAGTTTCACTGCTAACCCTGGAGTCTGCCATCCCTCTCCTCAGAGGGACTTCACTCAAATTCTCAAGCTGGCAGGAAACTTGCACCTTGGGTTTAATAAAATGATGGTCCCACTCTTCATTCCATCTTGGGGGCCCACAGACCTCTGCCTGCCAGGCTGACCCTTCCTGTGCGTCTCCTTAATTCTCACCTCTTGTCCACCAGTGTCTGTGGTGCTTCTCCTTAATTCTCACCTCTTGTCCATCAGTGTCCCCCCCTGAGGGACTAAAGGGCCAGGGCAGAGCTATGTGTCCCCATGCCACTCCCCATCACCGTCCCCTGCAGCCCAGTGCTCCTGCTCTTGGGCCCCAAGATGCTTTTGGTTCATCAAGTGTTTTCAAATCGATCACCCTCTTATTGAAGGAGACAAGTAAAATGTGATAAAAATTACCTCCATTATATGGGGAGCAGAGATATTGAACCTTGAATAAGATCACAAAGCAAAGCTTGGGTATGAATTGTTTTTCTTTTCTTTGCACCAAATCAATTCTATCTAAAAAAAAATGTCAAGTGAGCCACAAATGTAATTTTAGAATTTCTAGTAGTCACACTTAAAAAGTAAAAAGATAAGAGATGAAATTAATTTTAATAATGTATTTTAACCAATATATGCAAAATATTTTTGAGCAAATAAATATAAAAATACTAGAAAGATATTTTACAATTTTATACTGTATCTTCAAAATATGGTATGCATTTTACTCATAGAAATTCTGAATTTGACTAACCACATTTCAGGTGCTCAATAGCCATATGTGACTAGTTGTTATTGAATTGGCAGCACAAATCTAAATCATGTACTTTTAATTTTTTTAAAAATTAAAGTAGTCACTGTTTACAGAAATATGCAAAAACTGCAGAGTTCCCATGACCCTCTTCATGCAGTTTTCCCTATTGTTAACATTTTTCCTAAGTGTGGTACCAGTTACAAATGCTGAAACAATATTATTATAATTATATTAATAACTATAATAATCCATAGTTTAAATTAGGTTTCACTCTTTGTTTAGTATATTCCTATGGGTTTATTATTTTTTTTTGTATTGTGGTAACATTTATAAAACCTAAAATTTCCCATTATTAACCTCTTTCAAGTATGAAACTCAGTGGTGTCATCCACATTCTCAATGTTGTACTACCAATCCCACTATCCAATATCAAAATTTTCTATCACACCAAACAGAAACTCTTTACCAATTAAACATTAACTTTACATTTCCCAACTCCATCCCTGCCCCTGGTAAACTGCATTCTAGTTTCTGAGTCTATGGGTTTGCTTATTCTAATTATTTTATCTAAGTGAGAGTATACAACCTGATGCCTTCAAGGTTCATACCTATTGCCACATGTATCAGAACTTCATGCCTTTTTAAGGCTGAATAATTTTCCATTGTATGTAAATGGAGTTTGTCTATCCATTCATCTGTTGATGGATACTTAGGTTAACATCACTTTTTGACAATTGGGAAATGGCACTGGGAACATCAGTGTGCAAATGTGTGTTTCAGTCCCTGATTTCAATTCTTTGGGGTAAATTCCTAGAAGTGGAATTTCTGGGTCATAGCGTAATTCTTAACTTATTTTCCTAAGGAATCATCAAACTGTTTTCCACATTGGCTGCACCATTTTATATTACCAACAACAATGTATGTGTTCCTATTTCTCTACAGTCTTCCCAATGCTTGTTTTTTTTTTTTCTAATTTTTAAATAGTTGCCATTCTAGAGGATGTGAAATGGCATCTCATTGTGGTTTTTGCTTTGCATTTCCCTAATGGCTAATGATGTTTTATATCTTTTTATGAGCTTATCAGCCATTTGTATATTTTCTTTGTAGAAATATCTATTATCTTTTGTCCATTTTTGAAATGGGATCTTTGTCTTTTGCAGTTGAGTTTTAGGGGTTCCTTGTATATTCTGGAAATTAAGCCTTTATCAGATATATGGCTTCCAAATATTTTCTTTCATTCTGTAGGTTGCCTTTTCACAGTCTTGATAATGTCTTTTGACATTATCAATGAGATAATGTCTCATATTGAATGAGAATATGCATGTCTAGAATATTCCTGGTGAGGTTGATGCTGCTGTTCCGGGACTACAGCTTGAGAAATGCTGATCTACAGATTCAGCATGCTTGCTCAGGCCAGCTGAGGCCAGTGAGCTTCCATGGAGTTCCTGGGAATCATCATGGAATGAAGGGAGGCTGCCCTGGTCTCCAAACCCTGACTCCCAGACTAAATGCCTGCACTGACACCCTCAATATCGCTCCTCAGCAGAGGCATCTCCTGAAGGAAGAAGTGATTATCCTGTTAAATTCATAGAGAGCCACCATCTAAGCCAGTATAACTGCACCTGGCTGGGTGATTGATATGAGACTATTCCAGTTGCTCATGGAAAGGAATGGGTTGCATGGGAGAAATTTTGGGAACCTGAGGTTGGAGTCACCTTGAAGCCATCTCTGATTTGTGTTGCAGAAGGACAAAACCTGACATTACTGAGTGCACTCCCAGTGCTAGCCAGGCACCTTATATATCTCCTCACATGCAGTCCTGATTGTAACCCATGAGACTGGACTGTTTTTAACCCTATATTATATATTAGGAAATTGAGGCAGAGGCTAACTGCTGCTGACACACTGCTAGTTGTTAGCAGAGCTAGATTTCCCACACAGGGAAGACTACCCTCAAAGCTTGCAGTTTTAACCTTTATAATGTATGGTCTCTTTTTTATTTTAAAAAACAAATAAAAGAAAAATAACTGCCTCCAAAAACCATTGTAGATAAAGTGGATCTTATTGCTGCTCTCTACTCCCCACTGTGACTATATATAGAAGGAACAGTCTCTGGCTGAACCTTTCTGAGCCAGCAAAGCAAGGCTGGAGGCCACAGCTATCTGGCCTGCCTACAAGTTGGCCTAATAGCATCCAGAACCAAAACACAATAAATTCCTATTGCTTAAGCCAGTTTGCTCTTTGTTATTTGTCAGAGCAGCTCTGGCAAACTGAGGTGATAAGATAAGCCCTCTCTCACTTGGAGGAGGAGTGGACATCACCATCCCAGTCCCCTCAGGATTGGGGGAAGAACTATGGACTAGAGTGGACTTGATGGTATTCTCTTGTTCACATATGGTGATTCTAGCAATGGAAGAAATTATAACAATGAGGTGGAGCCAGTGGCCACTTGACACTTTTGGGGCAGGGAGAGGATGAGCAGTTGAAATACAGGGGCTTCTTTGGGATTTTGAGGTTGTCCTGAGTACCTTTGTGACAACGGATGTAGGCCATTTTAAATCAGCACACACCACTCAGAACTGTGTGGGAGAGAGTGTTGTCTATGTTGTGAACTGTGGTCTATGGGTGGTGGCAAGGCCCCAGGATGTGTAAGTCCATTGAGGGTGGTGGGCCACACTTGTGGGAGATGTTTGTGTGGGATGTGGTGGGAGGTGTGGGAGGTGGGCAACATGGGAATCCCAGTGGGTTCCATGTAATATTTTGGGTATCTAAGCACCTCTTAAAATATATTTATATATATATACATAAATAACATTTTTGTAAGCAAATGCACATATATGCATAGATATTTATATATCATTTTGCAAATGTTGGTATGTATTGTGAAAATTTTGATTTTTACCCACAATAAAAAAAAAAGATATGTATATATGTACATATATATTTACATATACATATGTGTGGAAATAGAAAAAGAAAGCAAAGAGCAAATGGTGTGGTGTAACTAAATATTACTCAGATGTTCTCAGCTCCCAAAGCCTTACATACTTATATGACAATTCAGAAATGTTGGGCCCACTTCAGGGATTCCTATGGACACTGAGACCCTCCTGAGATAGACTCTCACCCATTGGACCTCCTTATCAGACAAAGAATGCAGCAGCATTACCTGAGGGCCACAGTAGGACCCCATCACCCCTCCCAGCCAACCTTGAGTCATCTCTCTTTTATCAGCATCATCCTTCTTGATTCTGCTCCCTTCCCTTACAACAGGTCTGCTGGTCCAGGGCATTTCTTACCAGCATCTGCTGCCCAGAGAGGATCCTCTTCTCCATGGACTTGTCTAGCATACCATGAAGTCTCTCACTTGGCACCAGGGAGAGGAAAATTATTGAAAGAGAGTGAAGAAGAGCCCATATTCTCTTCTCCCCACTGTTAATGCATAGAACTAGTGAGAGAGAAGTTCTGAGATGGGAAAATAAAACCCACCAGACATGCAGGTCAAGTTCCCTTTTCAAGTTCCTTGTAGTAGTAGAAAAACACAGTATACCCAAAATATTGAGGCATTGTCTTGAGCTTTTATAACTAAGGGCTAAGAATTATATCGATGTTTTTATATTATAAAAATAGCAAAAGATTAGTGTCTGAAATCACTGAAACTGGCTGGATTTAGCCTAGACCTACTATTATGATAGTCTTTCTAAACGGGTCTCAACCTCTTAATGATTACTCAAAACATAGCCTCTCCCTTGTACAAAATTACTATTTTGATAGTAATTCTAGACTGAACTTGTCTTTATTAGTGGTTATTTCAGAAAAAGGCACACCCTAGTGTATATGTGCCATTGTGATGGTAACCCCTTCACCCTTCCTGATAGCCACATGGAAAAATTGTTACTGACCTCTACTTTGGACTTCCCTATCCCAGAATCTTGATCTCTGATACTAATTGTAACTTTGTAACTGACCCTGGTTTGGTAAACACCCCATCATATTCAACCCCTTAATGTTTATAATGAAGGAATCTTTGTCCAGCTCTACTCCAATTATTCATTAGCATCCTAATGGTATAAAATATTAGAATTTCTCTACTTCACTGAGGCTTATTTGAGATTGTACATATTCATTCTCCCCCCCAAAAGTAAATCTTTTCCTTCCTAGCTTCGTTTAGTGTGTCTGTTCTACTGTGCCAAGTGAATGAACCCAGACAAGTTCCACCCCAGCCTCTAACACCTTGAGAAGCCCTCATGTCTTTCAAATGGTCTCCAGGATGCTAAATACCTTGGTGCAGAGGATGGGATTCTGGGGCTGGATGCTGGAACCATCCACCTTCAAAGATGTGCTGGATGAACACAGGTCTTCATATTCTGGGCCTCAGGCTTGCTCTGGGTCACATAAGTTTTTTGCTCCATAGAGCCCTACTGACCTTGGGCAGGGGTTTGTTTAAGAATGGAGTGACATTGTACCAGAAAGTCTTTGGAGAAATGGCACCTAAAGGCCACCTTCCAGGGTCCTGGGACAACTCTTGGGATATTCCCACTCTTCCCGCAAATCCCTCTTAGGCATTATGGTCTCAAGGATGTAAAGATATATAACCACCCTTGTGTGTGTATGGGATAGGCTGCCCTCTGGTGTTTGCAGAATATGGACTGGACTTCTTTCTTGGAATTTGGATTGGGCTAGCTGCAGGCAGTGTTTGGAAAATATGGACTGCTGCTCTGGTGTTGCGGTGGGGGTAGGGAAGCAGTTCCCCAGAATCCTAAAGAACTGAGCTTCAGGCACAAAAGATCACACTCTCAGGACTTGAAATGTAATAGATTTTGTCCTACTGGGTTTTGGATTTTCTTGTGACTTGTGACCCCTTTTTACCTTCCAATATTTCCCTTTCAGAATATGCATGTCTGCCCAGCAATTGTCCTTCAGAAGCTGATAACTTGTTTTATAGCTTCTCAGGTTGTTATATGGAGAGCAATTTAGCTTCAGGATTGACCTTGCCCATAATTGATTTAGATGAACTTTAGGATTTAGATTTGTTATTGAAATAGCTTAAGGCTTTTGGGATGTTCAGGATAGGTGACTGCAATTGCCACATAAGAAGGACATGGATTTTTGAGTGACAGAGGGCAGAATGTTATGGGTTGACCCATGTCCCCCAAAAAGATATGTTAATGTTCTAATCCCCAGTACCTCAGCATGTGACTTTATTTAGATATAGGGTTATTATAGATGGAATAAGGCAAGTTATTTTGACATTGTGCTGAAGTAGACTGGCCAAACAGGCTGGTGTCTTTATAGGAAGAAGAAGTATGGACACAGAGGTGCACATACAGAAGAGAACACCATGTGAACATTGAGGCAGAGAATGTCATGGAGTGCTGGGAACCCCCCACCAGAAGCCAGGAGAGAGGTGGGCCTGGCTTTGGTGACAATTTTATTTCACACTTCTAGTCTCTGGGATCAAGAGTCAATAAATTTCTGTTATTTTAAGCCATCCAGTATGTGCCACTTGCAGTTTGTGTGGTCATAGCAGCCCTGGTACTCCAAGACAGATTCATAAAAAATAATCTCAAAATCAACATTAGAAAACAGGAAAGAATGAGTCTGCACCAATACTGTGGTTGAATATTTTAAAAGGGAGAAGAAAAGACCTTTGACTACATTTCTTACAAAATCTTTGACTACATTTCTTTATCTTTAAAGAAAATGGGAAGGCAGCAGTGGACATGATTACAAGGGGTTCAGCCCTAAAACCTGAGGCATGGCAGTGGAACAGGTTTATCTGCAGATGTCATTGAGAAGTACATGGAATTATCTTATTTGTTTATTTGTTCATTGTATGTTTTCTTGGTTATGGTGAAACAAGTATGTGCCTGTTAGTGTGTAGTCACTTATAAGTTTTTCTCCACCTGTTCCAGCCCTTGTTTAAAGTGATTCCAATTCTAAAACCTTTATCTATTTTTCCCAGTTCTCAAAAAATGAACACAGCTGTTATGGTCACTTGCTGACTCTGTTAGCCCAAAGCTGGCGAGCAATGTAAGAAGATTTTAAAAATGATTTACTAATTCTTTGAGAGATGGGGACTCTTTGGACCTGGGCAGGTAGGTGCCTATTTTGACCAGTGGAGTTCAGCAGAGGTGATACTCTATTCCTTCCATGGCCAGATCACAAAAGGCCATGCAGCTCCTGCCTTGTCCAGTGGAACACTCACTCCTCCCTGAGCTATCATGCAAGAAATAATACAACCCTGAAGCTGTAATGCTGTGGGGATGCCCAAGATACATGGAGAGTCCCTGTGTAGACAGTCAGCAATAATTAAACTTTTGATTCTAGTCAAAAGAAAGCATCCTTACAGTGTCTATGGTTCTTAGGGAAGGCAGCCAGAATTTTCAGAAATGATAGACATTTTCTAGGTCCTAGAAAATCTGGAGCTAGATTTTTCATGTTGATGTCTTCTTTGAATATGATGCATGGAATAATTTTAATTATTATAAAGGCAATGAAAATGATACAAATCAATGGGAAACACACAGGACAATTTTAGGCTGAAAAACCACATACACAAGAAGTGGTGAAATATTAGAGCACTGAAGCTGCTTATATTCTCAGAATACATGCTGATTTCTCACACTTGAGTGATGCTTCAGATAAAGAACAGAGGCCAAAGGCAAGATCCTGAATAAAGTGGCAGTCTTATAAGTGACCTTTCCCAAATTAAGTTAAGACCCTAAAGTGCAATACATGTATATTAAGGTTGAAACAGAGCTGAGTTAGCTGCCTTCTGTTTGACCCTCCATCTCCACTGTCTACCAGCAGAGGATGATCTGGATTGCAT